>JACCIC010000012.1:2560000-2640000 GCA_018907035.1 Sycobia sp. Sy_11 | reverse complement strand
CAATGTTTTTATTCAATGAATCAGATTGATTTGTATGATCTCACCTAAATTAGGCATAATTCATTCGAGAAAAATCGGTACACGTTAATTCAGTAAAATACGTTGCTTATGCTTTCAACAACTTTTGTCAATCTTTCTACGACATCATAGCATTGCCATATTAATCATTGAACAGTGTGTTTTTTTTTGACGATCCATTGATCTATCAATTTTTTAGCTTTGTTGAAATCTCGAAAATTTGTATCAGCCAGGATCAATTGGAACAGGTGATAATACGAACGCCCCATATCTGGAGAAAGCTTGACGCTGAAGAACTTACAGCGTTAAGTACTCGACCCATTGCAGCTGAATCGGAGTATTTTTCAATGATCTTACAAGTTGTGGCCGTGCGTTACCGTGTATCCAAATGGCCGATGGCCTGTTTACTGGAGAATGCTGGTCTTCTTACCAAAGGTCTTAATTTAATCTGAATAGTTGATGCGGGCATGCTTCAGCTGCGATGATTTCACTGGGTTGGATAAAATTGCAATAACCCACTTTCTGCTGATAATACAAAATGTAGAGGATCCGTCTTGTAACTGTAGATATTAGGATTAAGGTTTCGACGTTATCCTGGAAATATCGATGATTTTTTCCAGATTTCTCATCGCCAATTTGAACACGTCACATTGAAAACTTTTCTTTTCATAATTAGTGGTACTCGGTTTTCTTTCTCTTAGATCTTTCCCAAAGTATATTATAAACGTCTTGTTACAAGTTTTTCTGTGTCCGCACCTAGTTTACATTCCATAATCACTGAAAAAAATCGTAGTTTTCCAATATTTTTATCTATCCATAACATTCTCTGACTCCGATACAATCTAAAAACGAAAACCGACAGATCAGATAGGATGAAGCATTATCATATTAAACTTGGCCTATTGTATGATGGACCGACGTAGAAGAATTTTTTCAAAGCGAAAAAGAGAAGGAATGATTGTCGCAAATCCAATGCCTCATCTAGTTTCTCTTGGATGGAGCACCACCAGGAATGAAATTAATTAACAAAACAATAATAATAATAGTCCATAAAATGTCCGATACATTTAAAATGTATGGAATACAATAGTGCATATTATATTGTTGGATACTGCAATCTCAACGTTAAAGTTAATATATACGTCAGAGATCGGAATTAATATGTGGTCGAATTCGATCTTAATACTAACGAATCAGTGAACTTTCAAAGCCACTGATTCAATTATTTGCTGATTGTCAGTGGTTGACTTGGCATTATTTCAATCAGTGTTTATAATCGCTAATCACTGATTGGGTATCACTAGAGCATTTCGTTGATTTGGCGATAAACCGGTTGTGCTGAATATAATTTTAATCCCTGTTAATATAAGGTTAAGCTAAATTGATACAAGCTTGTAGTTAATTATATTACGACTCCTCGAAATCGGACGGTGCACTTTTAATTCGCTACGATGGCTAAATATATATATATATATATATATATATATATATATATATATATATATATATACATAAGTGCAAAATAAGTTTAGATGCGTTGCACGTGCAAATCAATTGGTATAAAGCGGGCATATTCCCTCTCCTCCTCCCACCCCACACTACGTTGGCTCCTTTTTCAGCGTGCCAATGGTATGGTATACGTCAGCCACCTCTAACAACTTCTCTCTCTTTTACTCATTCTCTCTCCCTCTCCCTTTCTTCTGCGGTTCGCAAAAAACGTTCTGAAATCCGCTTCGCTCTTGAGTCTTCGCTCCTCTGTGTGTTTGTGTGCCTATGTGCGTGCGCACGTGCGTGTGTTTATATGCGAGCGAACGAAGTCCAGAGAGCCATTCGAACTGTAAAAAGTTGACTTGGCGGAGGTGATAGAGTGAACGAGAGAGATAGAGATAGAGATAGAGATAGAGAGAGAGAGAGAGAGTGAGAGAGAGAGAGCGAGAGGAGAGAGCAGGGGGAGGTCGTCGTTACCTCTCCCACCCGCGCACTCTCGCGCTCGCCCTATACCTATATACTGCTTCTCTTCGCGTCGGTACCACCACGCGGTCGTTGGACGTTCTTAATCTGTGTGTGTGTATGTGTGCGCGCGCGCACGTGTGTAAATTTTATTTTGCCCCGCACGCGCTCTTTCGCCTCGCTCTTTTCGCTTCGACAGGCGCGCAAAAGAAACACGTTCCGTCTGTTACTTCTTCCCTTTACATACACACATACCCCCCCCCCCCCCCCCCCCACACACGCATACACACACACACACACCACGAGGTGTACCATCGCGCCCTCGTCTTCGACGCGTACGATGAATATCGAGAGGAGGTGGTGGAGGAGGAGGTAAATCTCCCCCGCCTCATCCCTTCCCCTTGTATTTACCCCGTGCGCGAGAGCACGCGCGCGACGTAACGTAACGTTGTTTCGTCTTGCCATTTTGAATCGGCTGGCGGGCGCGCGCGCGCGCCGCGCTTCCTTGCTCCCTTGCCCTCCTTCTCGCCGATACGCGCCTCTCCTCCGCCATGTTGCTCTTACGTCCGTTCCTTCCTTCCTTCGGTCCTCCTCCTCCTCCTCCTCCTCCTCCTCATCCTCGGCCTCCCTCCTCTTCTTCTTCATCTCCATCTTCTTTCCGCACCCGTTGTTTGCGCGCGCTTTTCGGCTCGGCCTCCATACTCCCTGCCGTTCTTTCTTTCGTTTAAAGGCTCGAGGTATAGTGAGTTGCCTCTTGGTGCCTTTTGTAAGGATGCTCGCGTCACCGGCCCCGGTATCTCGTGACGAATCAATTATTATTTTCATCGTATAATGGATAAATAATAAATTTACAAAGGCGTCTTTAAAGGGACTGCGGACAAGAGAGGTCGTTACTTTTAAATGGCACGTTATTAGAATGCTATATAGATTTATCAAAAATACTTGTTTTCTTGCGATTATATGCAAAAATACACATAACTCTACGTAATATATATATATATCTATATAATATCTGACGTCATTTCTGTAACTTATGATTCAAAATTTTTTGTACATGTATACACAGAGAAAAATTTGCTCGAAAGTACGATATAAACGTATCCTGCGGTCTAATTTAGGAAAAATATATCTGAAAATCCAGTAATGTTTTATAATTTGTTATATTTTCTTTCAGCCAATGACGAAACCTATATATTTAAGAATACAGTGTAGAAATAGACATCTATTGGATTTTACAGCTGCTTTTAACATTGCTCGATTATAAATTATAATATAATTAGGATCGATCGATTAAAGATTCTTATTTTGTAACTAAAATAGTATCGAGAATGCACAGAAATAAGAAGCTGTAAGACCATTGGAATCTGAAACTACTGTATATATATGTGTGTAATCAGAGCGCAGTTCGTCTGGGTCAGCTACTTCTCTTCTTTCTTTAGACGATATACTATATATATATATATATATATGTATATATATATACTACATATACGTTTATGCTTATCTTGCTTTGATTTGCCACGGGCTAATGACTTTTCGCCAACCGATTCGATCCGTTCGAAGATTTATTTGCGCGCCCACGACAGTAAAGAAACTTTATTATAGGACCTTATTATTATTTCTTTTTAATATTTGCGTATAGATACAGATATACGATGCTTGATTGCTTGATTTTATCGCGGATACGTTATGCTTGTGTGTATACATTTTTATAATTAATGTATTATATATAAAGAGGCGAGGATTCAGAGTGGATGAAATCGGATGAAAAAATAGTCGGGTGTAAGAGGGGTTTTTTTTTTTTTATTATTATTTGTGAATTTTGTGAAATCTGACACTCATGCAAGATAGATAAGGATAAATTAATTTAAATCATATAATAAATAATGAACATCTCAAGCTCAATCACTCAAGCTCAATAACTTTACTCTATACGAATGAATTATTGTGAAATTGTTTAGGAGTTGTCGTTGCCTTGACGAATTTCAATGGGAAATATACGTTCTCATTTGTACACCCTGACGGTATCGTAAAGTAAGTATGAATTTAATAAACTTTGCGAACTGAGGCGATTCGGGCAGAAATTGTTGGATTTTTTCCCGATATATGCAAACTCAAAACAAAAAAATTAAAAAAAAAAAAAAAAAAAAAGGAACGCAAGCTTGGCTAAGAAATTAGTTTTGCCAAAAGTCAACGGTATCGAATTTTACATTGATTTTTAAGAACCCGTTTTCAGTTGACATAGTTCATATCAATAATAATGAAATAATAATTCGCGAACTTTCAAATTTTACAGCCCAGGTAATTAAAATATATGGTAAATTATGCGTCAAACTGAATGCCGTATTCGATGTACAATTGAAGGGCCATTTCAGATTTTTTGCACTGCCAATACGCGACAATGTCCGGGAAGTTAATCGTGTCCAGGATCGAAACGAAATCAGCAGGCCATGTGCTTGTCTTCGGCGTGCTTCGATGCATCAGTAATTCCTCCACGTCCTGAAATATTCGTTGGGATAATCTTCGTGTTGGCCGAAAACCGCCGAAAACGCCACGCGCAATGCTCGAATCGTTGAGTTTATGAGCTTATTGTGTGCAGTTTGGCATTTGAGTCCGGTATCGAGATGATTTTGCACGGGTTCCTGGGTTTTAGCAGTGTTTTACCAAATACCTTTGGACGCCCCTGTAAAATATGCAATAATATCGTGAGAATGTGTATGTATATATATTTGGCACATTCTCCGCCCCCAATGATGATCGTGCGCATAAATTTCGCATAAAGAATTTTCCAAGCATGATCTCCGTGCCTCGCACCTCGCCAATACGACGTATGGAATGCCCGTGGGAAGTTAAGAAAAAAAAAATAAAAATTTACCGGGTTCGCTTCGCTCGGTGCGTCGCGCGTAATTAGATCTATGCCAATACAAGCATACACCTGCATTCTGATTAATAAACGCACGGCGAATGCATCGATGCGTTTACATATGTGTATATATATATATATAGACGACGCACTCATGTGCGCGTCCATGTTGAAGAAACCGTTTCGCATACTCGTATATCGACCGATCGGGAACTTATAATAATGAGGTCGCAGGCTCGAACGGCACACCGTCGCCACGCGTCTATCATGCATATATAATATACGTGTAATAATTAAAGTGGAAATCGCGAGCGTGGGACGTTTATCTGTATATTAAAAATATATAGAAGAACGTCTTACGGAAATATTAGAAATTATACGCACGGTTGATGAAAACTTTCGTTGAAGTATTATTTTCGATTTGCATCGCTGTTTGCTTCTGTTCGTATAATTATATATATATATATATATATATATATATATATATATATATATATATATATATATATATAAATGGATTGCACTCGGTCGAAACGTGTGTCCGAATGATGATAGTATATATAGGAGCTGTGAGATTATTCCGCCGATCTATGTATATTTATAGACAGAAGAGCACTTGTGAAAAACATCATTTTCACATATTAGATCTAAATTTCATCTGATACTGATGTCGATTTTCAACTTTATAATATTAAAGTAAAAATGTTCGGTATACATTCATAGATGGGTAAAATTGTATATATGAAATTATATACACATAAATCCCAGAATTTTCTTCTGTATTTCTTTATGAACGGCTAAATTATATTTCAGCGTATCTGCTAAATTTGTCGTCTTCGATATTTTCCACTTCAAGCTGGAATTCTTATATATAGGGTATGAAAGAGCCGGATGGATTTCTTACTTTTTTCTTTAAAAAAAAAAAAAAAAAAAAAAAAAAAAAAAAAAAAAACGATATACAGATTAAGGATAATTCGAAGGCTCCTTAAATGTATTTTCGTCCCTTGTGTCACTTTTATTATGAACGTCAAATATAGTTCATAATTCTTGAGAGAAATCAAGTAAGAAATTCTTCATTCACATGAAAAGGTTCGAAAACTTATCAAATCGACGTGATAAACGAGTAAAAATGAATTAGAAATACGTTAAGAACTTTTCGAAGCGATAGTTTACGCAGATCTCATTACGCGCGCTCATAAACAATTTTTTAATATTCGAAATGAGAATTTTTAAGCAACAATTCTAAGTGTAAAAGGAAAGCCAAATGGTTGACATATGAGAGCGTGGAGGCGAATTTTGCAGCTTACGTTCATAAATTTTGCAACGTCTCAATTCTTGAGAAACGCCTTTCTGGATTTTTTTTGGATTAGACCAACTGTAGTCAAAGGAAAATTACAAATAATGCAAGGTTAGATTCAGTCTAACAAATAATCTCTTATCCACGTTTTTTTTTTTTTTTTTTGAACAATAATAAGAACAATTCTTGGTATACGAGCAGGCTCTTCAAAATTTGCGTTCCGAAGGAGCTCAAAATGCGATTAGAGGAATCCTTGGCCTTGCGAACCTCTTAATCTAGTGAATAAAAAATAATAAAAATAAATATAAAATACAAAAAAATATTGCAAACAAGTATTCTGTAAGGGGCAAGGTGATTTTTCCCTTGAATTATTTTTCATTATTTGTCAATAACATCGACCACGCTTTTACTTGACTGACCATATATATATGTATATATATATATATATATATATATATATATATATATCGTATTATATCATATCATATCACATTATATATGATTTTATAAAGATCAACTATTTTTTTTGCTTGTACACGATAAACTAAAAACTACTGTACCGATTGCTGTGAAATGGAAAATATATATTCTATATTATTTTCACAAAGACATAGGCTATGTTGTTTATTGAAAATCAACTAACTTTAATCAATGAAATTATGGATGCATACATTATAAGCGAAACAGTGTAATTTAGTGGGGATAATAAACTAAATTCGGTGTTGACTCCACATATCGTGTGCGTATCTAATACCGTGCCCATGCGCAATTATCGCTCTTAACATATATATATATACACATTATAATACGCGATATAATTACGCGATTTATTCATTTCAATTATACGCTTCATGCCCTAAAACTTAGAATGATCGAGAGTTCAACGATCGTCAATAGACGCAATTCAAATTCGTCACGCAACCTACTATATATGGGATATCGTACGCCTTCATTGCTCTCGGCTCAAGAAAGTCTTCTACGATCGCGTTATAATGCACCGGCTGGCGCGGCGCATTCCTGAATAATCGGCGGCTCGCGCGCCCGGTCATATGAAAAATGAAGTATTTTCCCCATACGGATCTCTCCAACCTCTACGGATAATCATTCGGCCGTTCCGGCGAGCTAATAAAGGAGACGGGGCGAGGGGGGGGGGGTGTGAGGTGAAAACCGGAGGAACGGCTGCCCCGTGATCATGCGCGCGCACGTGCGTCACATGTGTGTGTGTGTGTGTGTGTATTTTGCAGCGATCGCGGAACGCCGCGCGCCCGCGGGGCCTTCGCGTATTAACGATAGTACGCCAAGTAAAATCGTAGTATACATCGTACAATCGTAGTAGTAGTAGCCGTAGTGTAGTAGTAGTGATAGTAGTAGTGTAGTAGTAGTAGTAGTAGTAGTGTAGTGTAGTAAAAGTAGTAGTAGTAGTCGACGACGACGACGACGCGATGTGCTGCGGCATATATATATATATATATATATATATATATATATATATATATATATATAGAGCTATGAGCCGCCGAGGGCCCTACTCCGTCTCTCTCATTCCCTCCTTCTCCCTCTTTCACTCACTCCCTCCCTCTCTCTCTCTCTCTCTCAGTCTCTCTCTCTCTTTCTCTCTCTCCCTCTATCGCATCTGGAAGAACCAGTCATACCGGTCTCGCTTGTTCCATTGGCGTAGGCGCCGAGACTGTTGTCCCTCTTCGGGCACCGCTCCCCCCCCCCCACCTCGGTATATACCAGTTCCACCGCACCTCTCTCTCTTCTCCTGCTACGTCCCCTCCGTCCTCTTTCCGCCTGTCTTCATTAGACTTTTTAATCGTAAACTTATATATATATATATATATCATTCACACACAATTGTCCGTGTATAGGTATACAAGACGCCTTTATTTTTATACACTACGCCCCGGTATACAATGATTTATTTATCTCTTGCCTTTACGTATATACATTATCCGTATAAGAAATGTGGAGAAAGAGTTGAAAAATCTCGTACACGGCTCGACGTGTAAATGCGTATAATATGGCGTATATGTTGTGCCGCGAGCATCGTACCGATATTCCTCCAATACGGATGCGCGGTTCGAGGTTGGGCCGGCTGGTAAAAGGTCATTATCGTTTTATCCGGCGTGATTTCTGACTAAATCCGATCGTTTTCCCCGTGTGGATGCTTGTATTATTTAAGGAGGTTGACGAATGGAAAACGGACGCCAAAATACGCGAAGAAGACGGGGGGGGGGGCGCGTAATTTCCCGATCACGATTCAATTACTCGTCGGGCGCAATCGCATTAGTTCCTCGGAACTGCGGCATAATTTATTGCTTGCGAATTTTCACTAAGAAATCGTTGTTACATTTCATTCTCAGTCGCTTTCAAAATTCTTACGTACAGGTTCACAATCCGAGTAATGCTATCCATTCTATATATACAATGTACTCCAAGCAATAATGGCATAAGGTGACTTTATTGGACGAGATATTGTAAATGATCCTACGAAAACCAAATGAAAATAGTGCAATTGAATATTTTTGTTTGGACATTTAACCGCGGCGCTGTAAAGGTTAAGGATGAAAATTTTGGGTAACATTTATGCCTACCAAGGGAATGTTTTTTTTAAGACCATATAAGAATTTCATGTCCGTGTTTATCAAATTGGAGAAAAACATCATTGATTTATGCATATTATCGAATTGTTATCATAATTTTTTTATAAAATATGTAAATAATTATATATGTATGTCATTGATTATTGAAAAGCGACGTATCACCCTTATGAATCACAATACAATTTTAGGCGATTGAAAAGTAAAAGGAGTAATTCTTCACATTTTTCCTAGCTTTTTTTCCAATACAAAACGTTCCTATAAAAATTTAAACCACGATGAAGAAAGAAAAAAAAATTTCTCATATCTATAGCTGAAGTATTGAATGTATTTGTATATTAGCAATAATAATAATAAAGGCCTAAAAAGATAGACCATTATAGCAAGGCTTTTATGTGAGAAAAAATTCGATAATCTGTAAATTTAGTCAAACTCTCATCTCGGTGATTTCTTTCATCCCAAGATTTTCAATTCCTTGGGAAAATTTTTGATTGTCCAAAAATCTTCTATTTCTACTCGATTAATTAAAAATTACGTTTTCCGATTTTTGAGAAGTCGTGAGTCGCCTCAGAGAAGCCGATAAATTTCCATTCGGGATTTTTTGCAAAAACGAGTCTTCACAGATTTCGTGCGCACGGTCAAATTATACTTGAAAGCATCTATCTCTTAAACGACAGCGGGTGTTCCTGTAGCTTTGAAAAACGAATTCATTTTCCATTTTTTTTTCTTCTTTTTTTTTGTTTAAGAAAAACTCGACATGTTGTATTCATTTGCAGTACGATTAATATCCGCTCTACGTCGCCGTCTTATCGCCACCTAAATTCGGAACAATCGTCTTCTTCCCGGCTTTTCCAGTGGCGAAGGAAAAACTTCCTGGAAATATACGCTTTCTCGCATTGCACGTATAAGACAGATAATTTTCACATTTAACAAGTCGCAGCGAAGAAAGACACGCGCGCACGTGTGCGATACTACAAGTTGCGCTCGCATCCGTTTCGCTCCACGTATGTTTATGTATACATATTTCCCCCTTTCCCATACCTGAAGTCAGCTTCCTGTATATACATCTATATAGCCATTTCTTTGGTATTTCAATATAATACCGGTTCGTCGATTTGACTTGACTCTGCCTCCCTCCGTCATCTCTCTCTCTCTCTCTCTCTCTCTCTCTCTCTTTCTCGCTTTCGCTCGCCGATGCCGCCGCGAGCCAGCGCGCGCGAGCGACGTTCGAATGGGACTCGAGGCGACCACTTAGCGGCACTATACGTAAATATATATATATATATATATATATATATATATATATATATACATATACATATACATATACATACATATACATATATAAACACGCGTATACTCCAGGTGTCTCGATTTGCATATTTACTTTCAATGCCATCGGCGTCGCGGCGCTGGTTGCGCGCTCCATTCGCCGCGCGCGCGCGCGCGCCTACCCAGACTCGGACGAGAGAGATAACGCGCTACGGGCGACTGCGATGTCAATACGCGGTGAAAAATGTATAATAAAACGGGCACCCGTGCAGATCTGGGGACTTTTGATCTATACATACATGCTTATACATACACGTAAATGCATTGGTGCCTTGGTTCGCTTATATATATATATATATATATATATATATATATATATATATATATATATATGCACGTATGTATATATACATATAACTAGGTCGTTTTTCCGTTAACTGCAGTAATTATAGAAAGCTTTAAAGCCCAGGCACAATATTTACTTTGTTTAAATGCGTAGTTGTGTAGTCGAGGCGCTTTTCGATCCGTTCTCCTTGTTATGATGGCTCGCTTGACAGGTGCAGCCGTGTGGAAGGAAGCCCGAGCGCGCGACGTTTATTTTATCATATACATGTACATATGCATACATACATACAAATATATATATATATATATATATATATATATATATATATATATATATATACATAGATATAAGAGCGTAAATGCATACAATTCGTTTTACCACATATAAAAGGCGAGGCACGATTAATCATAAAATCAAACCCATCAAATGGAGCTTATTCGTGCTGCTTACGATTAATAAAAATACAGGCACACACGGGCACACAACCCAATTATTTATAGTAATTGTTACTGATTTAAGACTTGGGCCTGCCTCGGTTGTACGCGAGAAAATTGAATGGTAAAATTTTAATGCAATGTATTTACAGTTAACCTTACTTCCGTAACGAAGACGATGCCTCGAGATTGTAGTGTAAAAGAGCTGCTGTCATATACGTACCTGAAACAAAAATAACAATACTGATTACCTTTAAATTCGACTTAATCCAAAGAAAAAGAGATAAATAAATTCAATTTATCCTTGTATAACATAAATAAGTATAATCAGAATCATGATTAGAACGGTAAATCTGTACCTCGGCGTAATCGCCCGTTGTTCAAAACGAATACAATGGTCAATTTTAAGTATTGCCATTATCGAAACAAAAACTTGCATCTCCTCCCCCCCTCCCATTTCGTTTTCATACAAAGATAATTAATAAAATCAAAGGATCCTTTAGTGAGAGATTTATTTCGTGTAGATAGAGGGAACAATGTATATAACAGCATGGTCCCTTGCTTGTCTTCGTGGCAACCTATCGATAGGCGAAGTTTATCGTCCTATGCACTTCAACGGCCTCCATAGATATGTAATTAATTAAATTTTCGGTGGGAGGACGCTCGTTTTAACGATGTCAAAGAGCCGCGTACAATAAACACGAAGACGACGGGAAACCTCCTCGAAATAATGGTCATCGGAGCTTTTTTTTTTTTTTTTTTTAATAATTATTTTCCTTTTTACCTAATTCAAAATATAGTCTTTGACTTTATTAAATACTCAATGATAAACTAACGTGGCGGATAATTTCAATTGTGCAAAGTTTAATATGAAAAAAAAAAAGAAAAGGATCTAAACAAGTTGACCAACTCAAGGTCAACTCGGGGAGTTCTCTCGAATAATCTCGACGCCCGATTCGAACGGATCGCGACGAATGTTTTGTTTTTTTCTTTCCTTTTTAAGAATCGCGAATAATAAATCTATGTTTTCATCAATATTCCAAAGGACAAAAACAAAATTTTACAACGTACGGGCGGAGATGAATGACCGGGTGTATCGGAGCGATGGGCTGTAAAACTATCCAAAAACGGCGAACTGAACGAACACAATTGAAAATTTAACCGTCGAAGCCGTAATATTTATTCGTATTTTATTACATATATTTATATATATATATATATATATATGTAATCGTCAAATATGAGCGCGCGTAGAGCCCCCGCGAACCGCGCGCTTCGATCTCTCGTGCTCTGCACGAGTGCACGACGCGCGAGCCTATTACAAGCTCAAGTACGTATTATAGCTATTATCCTGCGGCCGCACGCGGAAAAAAAGTCCCCCGACAAGGAGGCGCTCGCGCGACTTCCCGCCAATTCGAGCAAGATACGATCATCCGAACGTTGCGCCGCCCAATACGGGGCCGGAGGGCCGGGCGCGCGCTCGCGCCCCGAGGGTCGTTTCCCAATTCCGCGGGGATCCTCCCGCCTCCCTCTCTCTCGCTCTCTCTCTCTCTCTCTCTCTCCCCCTAACGCTCGGACCGATCGCGCGCGTTCTCGTTCGCCAAAAACCCTCCGAGCGATCGCTGGCGCAGCAGCGGCAGCAGGAGCAGCGCGAGCCGGGCCTCCCTTTGATATTACCTTCGACTACTTGTGTATATATATATATATATATATATATATATATATATATATATATGTCTGCCCTTTTGCAGCGCGATAAAGAGAGAGAGAGAGAGGGGAGAGGGCTGGGTCGTGTTTTCTTCCTCGAGGCATAAGGCCGGTATATATATATGTATATATAGCCTCAAGCAGTATTACATCCTCCACCTTCTCCTCGTCCCTCTCTTCGAGTACTATAATCTTCGCGTGGAGAGGAGAGAAGCGTTGCTTGCGTGCAAGCAGCGAGATTCAGCGCATCATATAATACAGCCCCCCCTCTCTCTCTCTTTCTCTCTCTTTCTCTCCGTTCCCCTCTACTTTTCATACCTGATGGCTGCTGCGCTGCACTGCAACGCGCAGAGAGCACACAGTCAGAGACTCACCACAGTCGACTATATATCTTCGTGTATATATATATATATATAGACAGAGAGGCCATCGGCTTCTCTTCTTCCTCGGTACTGCGCTGCTGCATCAGATGCTGATGCTGCAGCCTGCGCGCCGCGCGAAGAAACCAACGAGAGGCCGAAGAAGGAGAGTGAGAGAGGGGGAGAGGAACAGATACAGCGCGCGGCCTGGAGGCCATGTAGCGAGAAAACGACGTTCGACGCCAATGGCTCTTCCCCCCTTCTCTCTCTTTCTTACTCTTGCGCGCGCCCGCGAGCACCGCTCGAGAGCCGGTTACCGCTCCTACACATATATATATATATATACACCAGCGGCTCCTCCGCGCTGATGCCGCGCTGTCGAGCATGCCGTTATCTCTCTCTCTCTCTCTTTTCCTCCCTCCCGTCCTCCCCCTTCATCACATCTTCCTCGGTTCTTCGCTGCCTCGCCAGGCTCATCTTGATCCCTGTGTCTTCGCTGGATCGTTCCTTCTCTTGCTCTTGCGCTCTCTCTCTCTCTCTCTCTCTCTCTCTCTCTCCCTCTCTCTCGCTTTCTCTCCATCCCTCTCGCTCGTCCTCAGCGTCCTCTCGTTCTATACACACACAAGAGGAGGAGGCTTACCTCATCGCTGAGGCCCGTATATGTGTATAAGCGCGCGATCTCTGCATATAATATACCTCGCGACCCCATAACGAAACGCTATAATATTAAATATATATATATATGTGCGCGGGAGTCAACAATGGGAGAAAGAGAGAAAGTATAATACAAGAGCAACATCGAGCCGGGCGACCGGCGAAAGTCCCTCCTCCTCGCCCCGCGACGCTAACACCGTGTGACAACCGTACAAAGCTGCCTCAGGCCTCAACCGTGCCTCGCTCGCCCGTAGTTCCCTTTTCCCCTTCGTCGGGAAGAAAAAAAAAATCACGGCTCGTCACGGGCCCCCTCCGTAATCGTGCATCCCCCGCGAGTCGGTTAAAAGTTCCATAATATTACATAGAGCGCGCACTGCATCATACACACGTATATTTATACGCCACGCGATCGACGAAGAGACGAAGAAGCGGGAGGGGGGACGCGCGCGTACCTCGCGCACGCTTTGCTATCCAGCTGCGTTATATTCGCGACGGCGAGATGCCGTTTAAAGATGCCTTCGACACGGATTATACTTTACGCACGAGCGCATCGGCGGTAAGAACTTAGACGAGGAGTACATAGTAAGCGAGCTCAAGGATACGTATAATGGATATTTTTTTCGAATTAAAAAGTTGCAGCTCACTGAGCTAACAGCTATTTTCATCGTTACAATCTGTCCAAACTAATATGATTGCAATGACATTGAAACAGGACATTATTATACAATAATGCCCATATATTAATAGAATTGTTATTAGAATATAACATGCGCAAATGAATCTCTGGCCCAGTTGCGATTCAATCTACGCCGACGAGTATACAAATTGTATTTCTGAAATTCGTATTTTGCCGCGTGCATTGCTCAGTTTCAATTGAATTACAATAATTCCTGCGTCGGCATTTAATGCGCAGAGATGAAAGAAAAATTGATAACAAGAGCTCGGGATTGGAACCAGAGAAATTGACTGTACGAGATAGCTCGAGTGAAAAAGCGTAGAGTTTTTGAAAGTGTCTAAGGAGAAAAAAAGCTTACGCAAGATGCGTTCGAGTAGCTGATAAAAATAAAGCTCAAATGTCGTTCCCTTTGTTTGCGGATGCGTTAAGCTAACAAGGAATAGTTTAGTTCAGTTTTCTTATTAGTTTAGTTTTCTTTTTTAACTTAGACGCCCCCCTCCCCCCGCCACGCCCAGTCGACACATGGGCGACAGATTTAGTCCGAACTACATAGAGTGAGCTCGAATTTTTCGTGTTGAAGAAAAGTACGATATATATATACCTCGAGAATGAGAGGATATTTTAAAGGTGTTCCTAGAGCTTTATTGGGCTTATTCTGGACGTAATCAGAACAATCCAGATCAGATCGCATTAGATTTTCAATGCAAGGTCGAAAAAAACATTTTTAACGAAGATCCCCAGTTTTCTTTTGTCGCCAGATTAAAAAAAAGGGAATGTATCTAAAATCTCGAGGAAAAAGCTGCCAATACATGTTCATATCCTCATATACATATATGTATCTATATATATATATACACATATATGTATATATATATATATATATATATATATATATATATATATATATATATATATATATAGGTATAGATTCCCAATTATTAGTGATTATTAGAATCCCAATTATTTGTGATTTCCGCCGATTCTCTACACATATATCTATTGTATCGGACCTCTCGTCAGCCTTTTTCACCGCAATGGCGAACTAATTTTCCGATGGATTAGTTCTCGTTGCAGAGACCGACCGCTGCAAATGTATGCCGGATTCGAGGTCGGTGCAGCGACGTGGCTTCCGGAATCTTTTAGCGAGGGTCGAAAGGCGAAGCCAGAATACTTCTGGCAAGGTTCGAGGCTGAAATTACCTTCGTCTTCAATTAACAATTACTCTCTAAGACAAAGGTTTTGCTTTTTATGAACAAAAAGTGTGATAAATAAAGAATTTTTAAATATTTGAAGTTTTCATTCTATAAATATATAATGTCTTAAATTTTATAGATTATTATAAGCTACATATATATATATATATATATATATATATATATATATATATATATTTCCCTTAATTAAATGTACAGTATTGCAGCTTTATATTGAAAATACTTTCGAACAAATTTGGTATACCAAATATTATAAGCACATATTCATCAAAGTATGCCATTAATTCCAGTTTTAGATGCAAAGCTCAATAATTATAATTTAATTATTGTTTATATATAACATACAAATATATATATATATATATATATATATATATATACACGAACTATATGAGATTTTATATAGTTTATAACGGGATACGTCGATTGTACTATTATATCAATTGAATAACAAGTTTGTTGTTATATGTGAATTTTAAACTTGCCCAAAATCCGTCGAACGCCATACGGAAATTAGAACGTTTTGTGAATTTTAATTTATCATTTTTAGTTTCTATTATAACGCAGTTTGAAGAAGTTTGGTCGAAGCTTTTTTATACGAATGAAGAAATGTCGAAAATAAAGAGTATATAGAACTAAATGAACTGAAACCTACAACGATTTCATGTTTACGTAAATAATGCTATTAAAAAAAAAAAGAAAGAAAAAAAACAAAATACTATTTTTCAATCGGTAAATTTTGACCTCGACAGCCCCTTAATGATGCATAAATATTTCGTAAAGTATATTAGGTAGTAAAATAAAATATAACACTGCAAGAAATATTTTATACATATATACCATAAAAAAATCCCATACTAGTCGAGCTACTCGTGCTACTCCTTCGTAACCACTCTGAGTATATATGTAAAGTATGTATGTATGTCTATATATGTATACATATATGTATGCATGTGTGTATATATATATATATATATATATATATATATATATATATATATATGCGACTGCGCAAAATCCCTCGAAACCGCCGTGAAATAAATTATAATGCCCGAACGTCGAGTATAATAATCTTCGAGTTGTCCGCTCTCAACGTTTATTGCCCTATAAATAACATTTATAAAGATCCCGACAAATGCACAACGGGCGCGCGGCAACGGCGGTAGCGAAACTCGTTCGGCTCTTTACCTCGCGAACGTCGGACGAGGAGGCAGGGGGGGGGGGTTCGAGTCGAAAATAATTGTTATTTCCAATCCCGCGCGTCGTTCGATGAAACGCGATTCGTATTTGAAAAAACGAATAATAATAATAATAATTGCGGTAACATAACCTCGTCGTTCTAACTCGCGATAACGTTTGTAAAGCCACGGGGCAAAGCCGATGCATCTCGCTGCTCGCGGCATGTAAGTAAGTCAGGACAGAATCTCGTATAAGGCGGTGTATATATATATATATATATATATATATATATATATATATATATAGCGGGTGTATTACAGTATTATATATATATATATATATATATATATATATAGGGACACGAGCTCGAGCTCGAGAACGCGTGTGCGCATGCGCGAACGCGCGCAGCCTCAGAATTCGCGCGCGAAATTGAAGGGAGACAGAGAGAAAGGAAGAGGAAAAAAGAACAAGGAACGCGCGCGAGCTGAAAATATCGTTGCCGGGAGTGTTTACGGCGCGCCCGTGCGCATACATTACCGGCTATCTCTCTTTCTCTTATTCTTTCTCTCTTTCTCTCCTTCTCCCTTTCTCTCTTTTCTTCAAGTCTGTTTCGCCGTTGTCTCGTTCTCCTTCTTGTCCAGTGTTAAAAAGTGAAAAAAAATTTAGCGGCATGTATACTACGCGACCGTGCTCGCGTCTTCGCGGTATATATATATATATCTAAGGTGTTAAGCTGCTTTCAAAAAGTATCTTGCACACCATGCGCGCATCCGTTCGCGCTCCTGCCTCTCTTTTTCTCTGCTCTTCAAAATATATACACGGACACACAGATCCATGTACATATAGTTGCTCGGTTTCGTTTGGCTTTAAGTGGCCCCTCCCTTGAATAATCATACAGGTTTTTCTTTTTCACCTTCTCTCGCTCTCTCCCTCCGACAGAATCTTTTTAAATTCTGGGACGGGCTCGATAAGACCGAGAAAAATTGCCTGCTTCATTTCTTGCCCTATTTTTTTGCCGACTACTATGATCGACAAATTATTTTGCGTTGTAAGTTCGAGGCACTTGTGCAGGAATTTCGGAGGGAGGCGTCCATTTAGATTAGCTCATTTATTTAAATGAAATGATTTGCCGGTCACGATTATCTTTTTTCTCTCTCGTTTTTCTACTCTATGCCGCACAGCTCTCCTTGTAGCATGGAGAAGATTTGTTTTGTTTATTTTTTTTTTGTTTTATTTTTGTTCGAATGAAAATGCCGATTGTCTAACGTTCGCGGAATTACGAAAAAAAATCAAATGACGAGTAATCGAACGCGTGAGATGAAATTGTTCGGTTTCCGTTGTAATTGCCGATAAATTTTAAACGAGTTCCAACAAAAGTGGCGACATTGCCGAATACTTTTCAGGCTGGTATTATTCGAGAAATCGATTTCTGACTATTCGTCAAACGTATTGATTGATTAGCTCGATTTCGAAAGCAAAGATCTTTTCTGACGGTCACTTGAAGATCGAGGTTCGTTTTATACATAGGTATCATCTAATCAAGCGCACGAACGTTACGTTTTTTACCAAAGTTTAAGTGAGACGTGTTTTTCAATTGGTTCTCTTTTAAGTTGATCATTAACTGACCTCGAAAATTATCTGTAAGGTCGAGTAAGAAGGTTTCCCAAACATCTTTCGCGGGCAGTCGTCGAAATCTTACTTTCGAAACATTTTTCGCTAATAATTGCGTTTATGGGATTATTCGGATTTCAATGATTTAAAAAAAAAAAAGAGTAAAATTGACCGTTTCATGTGCCTTTAGAAGAAAAGTCACGGCCGAGCGTCGTGACGTTATTCAACTCGTTAACGTTGAAATTTACCGATATATTCATATTTTCATTACAGGATCTCATTACGTTTGTAGCTTCACTCGAATCAAATTAATTTCGAGGCTTATTCCTTTAAAAAAATTACAGTTACGAGGCATAGCCGAATTGAACGCCTCGCTCCGACCATTTTATAAAGGTCGATAAAACGTTAGTTCCTGGAGAAAAGCTAAGCCACGCACTGTAAGCGCACATTCCAGTTCGAGTTTTAAACAACTGATATATATATATATATATATATATATATATATATATATATATATATATATATATATAGAATCACCGCCGACGTAGACTAAACGACACATCCGCACGTACACGGCCTCTGGACGCGGTTTTTTCTCCTCATCTCTTCTTCTTTTTTTTTTTTTTCGTCGACTTCGGCCGATTCCGCGTCTTTACCCCAGATTGCGGGCGCTCCGCTTCGTTTTACGTCTCGCGCGCGTTCTCGCCAGCTGAAAAATGTCGCGCGCCACCCGCCGCCTCGCGGTGTAAAAGGAGTACGGCTTTTTTATCCTCACCCTCCTCACCCCCCCCCCTACACCCGACCGCTACGGCATTAAAAAGCGGTAGCCTGTACATATATATATATATATATATATATATATATATATACATATATAACGATGCGCTCAACAAAGACTGGCACGGTTTATTTTCGCGACAAAAAGTAAGACAATTCGCGATTACGGGGTCGGGTAAAGTATGGAACATGATACATCATCGATTCTTTAAAATGAGAATCCTTTCAGTCATATATAACGAATGTCTTATATTTCAGCCTTTTCTGAAATGCTTTTAAACGAAATTTGAAATTTTACAGGCTTCCTGCCTGTATTGATACGCTTTTAATGCCAACGCAGTATTAGCAGCAGTTGTTCTATATAGTGTTTATTGGTGCAAATAAGCGAAATCTGTTAGTTTTAGATGCCAGATTATAAATTGCAGTAAACGTTCCAGGATTTTAAATTGAAATGCGATTATAGCCTTCATTGGGACCGGTGGGGAAGTAAAAATTCGACCGGTCTATCGTGAGGAATTGATGTCCCCCACTCTTTATATATATATATATATATATATATATATATATATATATATATATATATATGCCTATGGACAATTTGGTTCCGCGATTTTATTGAAAAGACATCATGAATGTATGGATGGAACGTTTTTCGTCTGGCCAACGTATCAGTCTATATGAACAATATCACATATCTATATAGCCAATATGTCAAAGTTACATATATATATGTGTGTGTATATATCAGGATAGTAGGACATCGAGTGATTGCGAAAGAGAGAAAGAAGAGGAAAAAAGAAGGATACGTGATTGTAGATCGAGTTACCGTGAAAAAGTTTACGCACGTCACTACACAGGTATGGGTAGAATGCGGCGTATTTGCTGCGGATTCAAGAGACAGAGAGAGAGAGAGAGAGAGAGAGAGAGAGAGAGAGAGAGAGTGAGAGAGGAGGGGAGGGGGAGAAAGGAGAGGACACTCAGATGCGAAACGCTTACGCGCAGAAAGTGGGGTTGGCGGGAGGGGGAGGGTAGAGGTACACATACATAATACGCTGCAAATAACTGGAGCGAACGTGCGCGACGCGTTAGCTGCGCATATAATATAGCCGAGTGGGTCGCGGCGGCGAGCTGTATAATGCCCGTGTAAAGCTGACCTCCTCCTCCTCCTCCTCCTCCTCCTCCTCCTCCTACCGCCCCCCACCCACGAACCCAGCCCGCCCTCCTACTTCTTCCGCGCCTTTGTCGCATAAGCAGAGCATCAACGCGCCGCGAAGCATATGAGGGTGGGTGGTGGGAGGACGGGGGGAGGGAGGATACATTACGTAATTTTTTATACGTTTGCATAAAGCCGCTTTTACGCATTATAAATATTAAATCTTTTCTGTTTATGCGCCGGCTGTGCTCGAGGTATATATATATATATATGTATGTATATATATATATATATATATATATATATATATTATAATACACGTAAAGGATAATTAATTTTAACGGCCCTCGAGAGGTAAAACTATGCGCGCGCGCCCTCGCGCCCGCTCGAACGCAGGCTTAATTTATTCCCGAAGCCGTTTTCAAGAGGAAAGTCATTCGAACGATATACGAAGGGTTTAAGGGGGGGGGGAATTATTATATGGCGCCGATAAATTGGTGGACGCGCCTTCTTTTTTCCTTCTTGCTTTTTTTTCTTCTTCTTCTTTTTTGTAATGGAATATTTATATGTGTGTTAATTACTCGCATAAATTCTTCCCTCGTTACCTTTTCATTGTTTACTCTTGGCCCCGTTACGGTTCGCTTTGTCTCTGGTTTGTTTTTTTTTTTTTGGTTTTTTTTTCTTCGTTTTTTAATGTTAAATAGGGAGCGGGAGTGAGCAATTTTGCAATACATATTAAACGAAAATTATTTTTTATTTTTTCCGTCGCGTGGAATATGGATCCGCGGTGGGGGGGGGGCGGGAAGGAGGTGAAATAGAATAAAGTTAACGATGTATACACAGGATTTAAATGCGAGAGGTAAAAGGGGAAAAACTACTTTTGAACAGGCATCGTATGGGAAATTTTATTAACACTTTTATTATTTTTCTTTCTCTTTTTTTAATGTCAAGCTTTGCACAGTTTGTGAAATGTGAAAAAATAAAGTTTGCTTTGTTTATGTAGCCGGCGCAGGTTTTCTGGGTCCGGTTGGTGGTTTTTCCTTCTGTTATAAATGTTTCACATTAAAAAAGAGTAATATATATATATATATATATATATATATATATATATATATATATAACAGGGATAATTAATTTTTTTTTTCAAATCCTGTTTTCGTATCATGAAAAATTAACCTCAAAAACTAACTACCATTAATACATGTTTGTAGTTCTTTTTTTCTATTCAAATCTTCAATTTTCATATAAAACCATGAAGGAGATACTATTTTCAAAACGATTTTCCTCAAAAATTTGATCGTCCATTGACTCAAGTTGATTCCATCACCGCCAAAATTTATATAGTTTCGTTTTTCGAAACATTTAACACAGGTTTCGTGTACTGTTCCAGTAATTTCAATTGGCGATCAATTGCTGTATTGGGGATTGGTCTCCAGCGAATAAGAATAATTTAAAATTTATTTATACAGCATCAGCGTGCTCGGTATGATCTGTTTATGTTTAGTTTACCCGAACAGAAGGAAAACTGTACAGGAACTTGTATCGTACAGATTAGTGGACAGATCACGTGTCGTACCCTCTAGCCCGTACCGCAGGTCAGCATCAATGTTACACGCCTTAAGGACCTATAAATGATCTCTACAGGTCATCAACCTCATAGAGGTATGCTGTTCTGATTAGATATAGATCAATATATACGTCTAGCGTATTAGTGACCGAGTTATCTGATACGATATATAGATTCCAATCGGTATTTCATTTAATGGCCGACAAAGATATACCGATATATAAAACTGTCGCGTATAAGCAAAGTTTATTAATTTGTTTTAAATTATACTTAAAAAATATAAAATATGACAATATCATTCACTTTTTCCTATGTTCGAAGATTGCAAAATGAACAATTAAACAATTGTTTAAATGAAGTCGTGTATTGAACGTGAATTTCTATATTAACGTGACATATGCGACTTTAATTTTAATGAAGTATATAGGTGTAGTTTCCAGATACTAAATGCATTAACTTATTATTAAAACATTTACGAAAGTTAAGTAAAATCGTCAACAAGAAAACCATGGAAAAATAAATAACACTTTTACTTACAAAAAAAATAAAATACTCTAAACTGTTTTGAAATAATCGAGAGGGATTTGGATTTTTGAAGTAAAACTAATCTAAAATCAATGAAAATAAAAAGTAAAATGAAGCTAAAGTAGAAGCGACTTCATAGAATGTTTGAACCCTTGCCAGTATCGTATAATATTTCTATACAATATATATATATATATATATATATATATATATATAGAGAGAGAGAGAGAGAGAGAGAGAGAGAGAGAGAGAGTGCAGTGTACCACTTTGATCTCTTATAAGGGAGCTTGACTCCGAAAGCGACGCTTAACGCGCTTATCATTGGGAAAAATCGATGCTCCGACTTCCCGCCGCGTTCATCCACCCCGATGCGCATCGCGCCGCGCTACACGGACGCAGGAGGATGGGGGGAGGGGGGTGGAGAAATCCCAAGATCTCGTTGCGTACAACGTCTAACGAGAGCGCCTTTTTTCCCCCTACCTCTCTCTATTTCTCTTTTTCTCTCTCTGTCTCTCTTTCGCTTCCTCTCCCTTTCCCTTTCCTATTCGACGGAAATAAGACGTAGACGACGAAGACGAATCCGCTTCTCATAACAGGATGCCTGACTGCACTCGCGCGCTTGTGGTGCAGTCGATTGGGGAAGAGTGAGAGAGAGAGAGAGAGAGAGAGAGAGAGAGAGAGAGGACGGTGCTCTTTCGCGACAACGTCGTCATCGTCGTCGGTGTTGCTTCTCTTATCCGCGGCATACCTTCCCTTACCCCCCCCCCCTTTCGCCAGTCATACTCTTGAGTGTATACGAACTACAAAAGTATGTACACACACACACACACACACGCACACAGATCGAGGGCGCTCACCGAGGGCTTTTCTGGAAAACGGATTTATAAATGCTCGAAAAGTTCTTATATAGGCATTTTCGACTGTACTTTTGCGGTTTGCCCCTCGCCTTTTTCCCTTGGAACTCCACGATCTCTCCTCTCGGATTTCGCTCTTCGATTTATACCGGGCCACGAGGCACGCACACGCGCACAGAAAGGCGAGCGCGAAATAGATCCCCCCCCACCCAAGGACGACTGGGATAATTTATTTCTCGAGGTAACAGTTTCATAGAAAGCAACAGGATCATAGAAGTAGCATAATTCATATTCAACTACGATAACATTAAATTATACAATATTTAACTGGATAAATCTAAATATTATAACGAGGTTCTGGAATTTATCCGTCTTCGAAAAAGTTGCAAAATTCTCCTCTTTTGATTCCATATATATATAAATAATATAATATATGGTACATACGACAACTATAACGCCGTCCAATGGTGCGCGTACTTCACCCCGCAACAATGAGGGATCCTTTCGATCCCTCTTCCAACTATCCTTCGTAACTACCAGGCATATATATATATATATATATATATATATATATATATATATTGATGCAGGGGATTATATACTCGCCGAGAGTCCGGTACCGCATGTTCGAGCTTAATTCCGCGAGTACCCAGAGAGGCGGATCCGCCCGCGCTTGTGGTCTAGAGAATCCTTCCGGCGTTCCATGTAATATATATATATATATATATATATATATATATATATACGTAGATCTTATCTATTCATTCGAAGAACGATATATCCGCCATTCACTAGGCACCGTACGTTATTATCGTCATCATTATACACCTAGACGTCGCGCCTTCGCCCCCGTACGTCTCTTAATTATTGCTGGATCCGCGGCGATTTATACGCATCGTTACGAGACCGATGACGCGACCACACGCCGCACGGATGCTTCGGAATTCGGATTGGTCCGCGCGAGCCCCCCCCCCCTCCCCTCGACCGATTAAATTTGCTGGATCGAACGTTGCGGGCCCCGAGATTCCTGGGTGGGTTTCCGAGGAAAGATCTATAGAGTTATCGAGGCAAATAATCGCCGGGCAAACAGCCAACGTCTACAGTCGTGCTGTCGTGTATGATGTAAGACACGCACCCGCACGCGCACACACGTGCATACAGCATCTCGTTAGGACTTGTCCTAACACACAGTTAGGATGTGTCCTAATTTTTAAAAGTATAGTTATGAAACATTTTTTACGTAAATAAATAATTTCAGAACTGGATTGGATTTATCAAGCTAAAAATACGTTCTAAAATAATTATTAAAAGCGAACAATTTCTCGCTACGAGTGTATACGATTGGATTGGCATGTCGTTCACTGTAACCTTAGAAACATATGTAGTTTTTAATTTTTCATACCAAAAGAAGAACCTTTTTGGATTAGGATTAGAAAACATTTTTTCACAATTTTACTTTAGCTTAGCAATTTGTGAAACTTTCAATTTGCAACATATCGTTCCTTTTATCGCGCCTTTGCGCCTAAAGCACGAATTGCATATCGGATTGTGCGCGTTCTTATTCGGCCCATTATATCAGTCTGTAACGATGCTTAATATATCATATAATAAATATTAAAAACCCTTTAGCAGCAGTAATTTTGAGGCATAAAATAATTATACTTTAGATTATGAAAACATGATGCATAAAAATTATCATTTGTTCGATTTTACAGTTGCGCAAAGAATCAATAATAAATTCTTCAAAATGGCCAATTATAATCCGCATCGTTAATAATTTTCCATTACATTGGAACAATATTACTTTTTAACAGCGTGCTCGAAGAATTTTTTTTTTTGTTTTAAATTATTATATAATTAAATTATACGGGAGCGTTAACTATTGAATGGCAAAAAAGCACCAAATATTATAAGTTCTCCTCGAATACCGGGTCATATTTATCTTCCTTCTTGTCGATAGGCGAGACGCAGTAAATGTAAAATATATATTATACAAATAGTCAAGAAATAAAGTCGGAAGTAAGCGTGAAGGGAAAAACACAATTAAAATGAAGTATTAAAAAAAGGATTCAATTTGAAAAATATTATTCTTCTTCACGGTCGAATAATTCAGTATATTATGCACTCGAGAGGGGGAAAAGAGGCGAGGCAAAATTTGCTTGACAGTCCGACGTCGGGTTTACGGTGGAAAACTGGACGGTTATATATATAGTCGCAAAGAGCCGGAGTGCAAAGCATCAGCGTGCGGCTCCCGAGCTGTCGGAATTTTCGCCTGGATGCAGCACATAATAAAGTATAGTTATATTACCTGGACGACAAATATATATATATATAAAGGTGAAAAATTGCGGGCGAGATTTTGAGTCAGCCGAGAGGATTAGTTGCTTGAAAAATATGAATAAAGTAAAGAAAAGAGTTTGCTTGAAAAAAAATTCCGGTGGAATGGTTGTAGAAAGTATACCTATGTATGTATGTGTGCGCGCGCATGCGCGCGTGTGTGTAGCATTTTGTAAAATTCTTTACTTTCACATTTTTTGCATCGTCAACTTTATGAATCAAAAAATCATATTAGTTACCGAAACAACGATCATTTCTATATTCTGTGCGACAAGTCCTAATCGATTGTTGTTTAAGTTTTTAATATAATTACATCCACAGAATTTTCGATTTGCTTATTAAATTAAGGATAATGTTTGTAAATAAATCAAAACATTTGAGAAAATTGCTGAAGAAGGTGAAATGGGAAGATAGCACGGGTAAAGTTTTGATAAAATTTGTGAAGAATCAAACGATGTCACATGGGCGGAGGAGGTTACATACAGATATAATTCAAAATTGTTGTTTAAATAAAAAAACAAACAGCAGATTTTAAACGTCCAAAGCAGGCTGTCGATTACCGGAATAGCAGCGAGATACGTGAAAACGTTAAAGAAATTCTTTTAGTATTGCACTTTTTTTTCTTATATAATTCGTAAATATATATTAGTTCATTCCAAGTATTTCGAAATTCACAATTTGTAGAATATTTTACCATCTAAACTGATTGTTTTATATACGTCAAATTTTCTATGAAACTCCCAATGACCCTGACATTTTAGATTATATATTTGAAATGTTCATCTGAAATTCATTACTTTGGAACGAGTGAATAATTTCATAGAATATTGGATTTAATAATGCGTGAATTATTACGCCCAATAGGCTGTTTTACCTGTTTAAATATTGTTTTTATATATATGTCTAATAATAGCAATCCCCCCTACCCCAAACAGAAGGCAAGCCTCAAAAAAAAAAACAATAATTCTGTCAAAATCATTCAAAAATTTAATCTCAAAACGGTGCAGGAACAATATGCGTATAAAAAATTTAACATTCCCCGAGTAATTTTATATAAAACATATCCCACCCCCATTGAACGCTCCATTAAACGCGGAGCCGGAAAAATCCTTCGCGCGCGACGCGCGCTCACAACCTTTTCCCTCCCCCGTATTCTCTCCGAATCGCCGCTTTAAAAGCAACAAAAAGGGGGAGAGGTGGGACGGGAAAGAGATGAGAGAGAGAGAGAGAGAGAGAGAGAGAGAGAGAGAGAGAGGAAGGGAGAGAGGAAAATAACGAAATGAAAAGGAGATTGCGCAAAGCGGGTAGCGCAAAAGGATCTGCGACGCACGAGGAAGGCCGACTATATAGGAGAAGGTGGAGTAGCCCCCCTCCCCCTCCCATCGTCGCCCCGCAGGAAGAAGCAGCGGGCGCGCATCAAGGCTCTTTTTACCCCTCCCTCCTTCCGTCCCTCCCGCCAAAGCGCGACTTTCTCAGATTTCCGCCTCTCGTCACCGCTGCGGCGGGAGAGAAGAGGGACGGGGAGGGGGGCTCGAGCTTTTTCCACGAGCCGAGCATATACTACACTCTGTATAGGTGGTTTGCCGTATTTCCCGCTCACGGTCCTCCTATATATATATACCCCCGCAATCTTGTCGCGCACCACCGGCATTTCCTCCTAGCGCGAGGTTATAAGTGGCCCTCTGCACGCGCGCACGCACATCCGCGATTGTCCTCTTTATCCTCAGTTTCAGTCTCTCCCCCATCCCACCCCAGCCCCCCTTTCTCGCCATCTCTCTTTTATTTCATTCCTGGCGCGAGCCGTAATAATGCCGCGCTTAATTTGTCCCCCGCGCGCGACATAAGCTGCGGGTACGGAGGAGCACAGAGGACGAGGAGTCGAGAGTCCCGCGATGTCTTTTTTATTTCTCTACGTTTCTTTTTTTTTTCCTTTTTCTCGCAAAAGGTTTCTCTGTCCCCGCCCCCTCTCTCGCTCCCCTTCCCTGCGAGCGAATGTAACGCGCGGACTTTAACGAACGCTCATTAGAGTGGAAGCGTGAGATGGGCTTCGCGGGGGCGAGGGGGCGGTTGTCGCGGGAAGCTCGCGGGGAAAAACGTTCGGTGCATGCGGGATTTCCATGGCTGAATATATGTATACATATATATATATATATATATATATATATATATATATATATATATATACATACAGCTTCCCGCAGGGCGTGAGATTTTACGATTTTACGGAGAGGCTGCGCTAGGTCTATGTATAGTCGCGGGAACTCGAAGTTTGCGTAGATAGAGTGTATGTCTTGTTAAAAGGGTCTTTAAAAGCGCCTCGGGCCAACGAAGAAATACATTTTTCACGCGAGTCCTTTCGCGCAGGTAAAAGCAGAATAGAAAATAAAAAAAAACAGCAAAAAAAAAACAAAAAGACGAAGAAGGATGGAAGAAAGAATAAACGAGTATTGCACTTTTGCCATATACTGTTAGAGGGCGAGGAGCGGCGCAGCGGTAGAGTGCGCGAATGTTACGGATAAAGAAGTATTTGTTCACGTTCGGGACTTCGAGTATAAATTAACGATGTTCACTAGGTGTTTGTGATAAACGGTGGAATAATTCGAAGTCGTATGTTAATCGAATAATCCGAATTCAAGTAGCTGCAAGTATTGGATGAAAGGTCCATTATGAATTTTTCTTGTTGTTGGGATTTTTCTCACCCCAATGTAGTTATGAAACGATACGCTAATGCGGATTCTTTTTAAATCGTTAAAAGTTACATTGATTCAGTAAGACCACATGCAATGATTAATTTCACTGTTATTTTGGAATCTGGACGTCAAGGTTGCCATACGTGTAATTATACGACTTATACCTCTAGGCTAAACGGGGTTCAATGTCTCCGCGTAGTCGTTTAAAGTGATATTTAGCAATGCTGTAAAGTAGATATTTTGTCTTTTTGAACATGTTTTTCTCATTTAAAAATTGCGAATTCAAAAATAAAAATATAATTTTTAACATTAATTTTTTCTGTATAAAGTAATTTATCAATCAAATCTGCAAAAATTTTAAGTACTTCCTGCTGTGGACGGGCATGAATATTAAACAATTTTAAATTATATTAAACATGTATAATAATTTTTAGAAATTCCTCAAAGTTATTTAACAAAAATGTTCTGAATTTCTGAAGGCTAATAAATATCACAATAGTAAAAGATATAGACAATATGTTTTCAAAAAATAATGAAAAAATTGAATTACAAATAAATTTAATGGAAAAACTGATGTTAAATAATTGAAATAAAAGTAAGCAATAAAAAGATGATGTGGAAAACATGTTTTAAAAACAATAGAAAAATTCTGTTCTTTTTATTAAAATTTAATTTTTATTTACTATTTTGTTCAAATAAAATATGTTTTTTAGGGTTCGATATTAATTTTTTTTATTTATTTTTTAATATACATTTCTTATGAATAAAATTATATACGCATACAAAAGATGAGTTCTGCTTTGTTCATCGAAATTAAAAATATTTATATAATATATAGGCTATGGACGAATCTAATATTTTATGAAATTAAAAGGAATATTATTTAGTATATAATCCATTGATCCTGAAAAGGAATAATAGGAATGAAATTAACCTATATATATATATATATTGGAACACGTCTACCAAGCAAAGGACGAGCCCCCTCCATCCAGATGCCGCGAAAACCATTAAATCACGCGCTTAATCGAGTTCGAAGGCGGAATCGTACCGAAGATTGCTTGGCTTCGCACGCCTATACGCGCGGGGACCACTTGACCCGTCGGGACGGGGAGGCGGGGGCGCCGACCGAGGTTGGGAGCCACGGTCCGAGAATCGAGAGAAGAGAAGAATACGAAGGTAATAATATAGGCGAGCCATACATCCGTAACCGTCGCGGCTCGCTGGCTATATATATAAGATACATCTACACAATACATGTATACGGAATTAATGGACATTTTAATTAGGAATCCTTATATATATATATATATATATATATATATATATATACGATAAAGGAAAATTTTTTTTTCAAACCTTAACCGCACGCGCACGAGCTCGCGAGAGGGAAGTCTCGAGGGCCGCCGCCTGTACCGATACGCTACCCTACACCCACAATACATATACCTTATTACCTTGCGATCTTTGAAACAAACAAAAAAAAAACAAAAAAAAACAAAAAATGACCGTTAGAAGGGGGCGAGGAAGATTAATTACAATACTTTCCCTCCCTCGGGGCTTTTATGCGAGGCAGCGATCTCGGGTTCGATATATATATATATATATATATATATATATATATATATATATATATATACATATGTAGGTATATACACATACATATATGATATACTCGAGGTCCCTTTGTACCCCGATGCGCTCTCCCTTCCGAGGGACCGATACACCGAAAAAATTAGGCTCGCGCGGATTCCCTTTTTCTAAGGTCGATGATGATGGAACGCGCGCCCCGAAAATTATAAATGGGTTCGAGAGTCGATGTATTCTATATATAAAGAAATAGGAACCCGATGATGCAACGATTTCTTTATTTTCGAGTATTTTTTTTTATTTTCTTTTTTTAGACCCTCCCCCTTCTACCATGTACCATCTTTTAATTTCGGCCAAGAACCCTGCCCCCGGTCGATGATGCGTCCAGAAAACAAGGTAATTGCCGGTTTCTAATATTTTGTTTCTCATAAAACCCGCAGATCGAGTGGTATTCTTCCTCTCTCTCTCTCTCTCTCCTCTCTCCTCTCTCTCTCTCTCTCTCTCTCTCTATATTAATATATATATATATATATATATATATATATATATATATATATATATATATGTAGAACTATCTATATATTACCATGGACTATTTTTCCAACACCCGGCAAAACGTGATTAGCTATTAAGGCGTCTCGGAGCTTCTGCGCCGCACCCCCAAAAATTATAAAAAATAGTTGTTATATATATATATATATATACTATATATATATGTAGGCAAAGGTGTTGTTTCGAACGTTGCCTCATGACACCGGTCGTTGGTATATGGGACAGAGAAAATTAGAAGAATTTTAAAGACATTAGAAATAAATTCGCTCGACATTATGTAATAAGTTTCCTCGTATAATAGGCGGGAAAGGGCAGCGGTCTGCTTTGCGTCGCCGCGTGTATACAACGCGCGCCGCGAACTCGTGAATTCCGACATTATCGATGAAATTTCTTCGTGTCGGGCGACATTGTTTTCGAGTGGCATACATACATACATATATATATATATATATATATATATATATATATATATATATATATATATATATATATGGTGGATGCATTTCTTTTTGTTAGTGAGACGTCTTCTCGGCATTTGGTAATCTCGCCTGATGGCTAACGGGGCCCAAAGATTTATATTGAGGAACAAATCACCAAAGATATATACAGTACTAACTTTTTTAATTCTACTTCAGATGAATTATAGTTCAGTTGGTTGTATTTTCATTTTGATTTTGTTCAGTAGCGCGGTCGATTCGGCAAAGAACCGAGTAAGAAATAATTTAGTCTGGTATTGTACATAAATAAAATATTCATATAAATTATTTCATGTCATAAGTCAAGAAGCTCTCTTAGATCTGTCGAGATCAATTATATATATGCCCCATTATCGCAGCATCCAGCATCCAGCACTCATTGGCTCTAATCGAACACTTGGGAAAATAACGTTCGTGGAAAGAGACGAGGTGCTCTCGGCGTCGATTACCGTGGTAACGAGACTGCGGCTTCAAAATTTTGAACATCGCCGTTTGTATCGTGTAGAGGAATAAGTGGGATAAGTAGGAATAAGTGGGATTCTAATTCGAATCTTGTAATGTGTGGCGTACATGAAATTCCCGGAAATGTCCGAGATTGAAATAGGGTATAGGAAGCACACATGTATTCCAGGCCGGAATTTAATAAGAGCATCCGATCCAAATACAATGAATAACTAGATTTAATAATATAAGTAAATTAATCATTTACTTAATCATAAATTCATCCTACTGGTAAATTTAACTTACATCTTTTAAGATTTTAGTTATACAGCTTTAGTACCGCATAATTTTATTTTTTTTTTCACCATTCTATGGAATTCATAAACTAGCTAAAAGAAAAACGTAAAGACCTGGATTGTTACTAAGAAGATGTTGTATTCTTATTACATACAAGATTTATTCTTTGCTCACTGTTGGCTAGGTATAGAAATGAAGGAGTTACTTGCAAAAATGTTAGTAATAATAATGAAAAAATTTAATTTACTTTAATTCTGAATGCGTCTCTAAATTTGTCTCGAATCGGATGAGATTCTCGCAATTCAAAATCGAAAAATGTTTCTTTACCATTACTGAATCTAACTAGGGATGACTTCCACATACGATAATATATATATATATATGGGACCTTTTCTGGGCAGTGCATTGGGCGCTCGCACGAAGTGCAAGGTGCAACAATAGCGTACTGGATACGAACGCGCGAGGTCGCAGCTTCGCTCCCGACGTTCTACAGACGTAAAATAATATACCTGCATAGATTTGTCGGCGACGGCGCGACCGCCTACCGATGGCACGAGAGGGAGGGGGGGGCTCGTACAACGTGCCTCATAACGTCAGTGGGCCGACACACCTTTTCTTCTTTTTTTAACCACCCCTCCGTCCAAGGTACACATCTCTCGAGGTCTTGGGACGATGACGATGCCGAGCACCAGCGCCGGCAAAGACATCGTTCGCGGAGCGAGGAGGCGAGAGAGAGAGAGAGAGAGAGATGCAGACAGAACACAATGTGTAAAGACCTTCTCTCTCCCTCCCGCCGCGCGTCGGCTGCAGCGGAAGAATTCGCCCGAAGATTCCCTTACCCCCCGCCCCTCTATAGCTCCCACCCCCGCGGGCGCCGAGCGGTTCTCTATATGGCGCTGCGAGCTTTTAGGGGCGGTCACTCCCACGCTATATACCGCAGGAGAGAGACAGAGAGAGAGAGAGAGAGAGAGAGAGAGAGAGAGAGAGAGCGAGAGAGACAGAGCTGTTTGACTTTACGAGTGGTTGCCTTCATATATTTTTAATCTTGGCCCAGACCTAGAGAGCAGTATAAGGGGCCGGGTGGAAGGGAATGAGCCGAAGCCCACGGACTTAACCTTATATATATATATATATATATATATATATATATATATATATGTATAATACCGGCGATATATAGGAGACCGGCGGACCGCTTTCTTCTTGCGGGGAAATGGGATGAAAAGTCTTGCTTCCGACGGATTAAACCGCTCGCGGAAAGGAGATTGTCGGGTATATCATACGGTCCTTTATATATATATATATATATATATATATATATATATATATATATATATATATATATATATATATATAGGATACACTTTCGTTCCGCGTAGATTTGACCTTGCGTGGGTAGTTCCCCGGATGGGGGGCGGGGGGCGCTTAATACCATAAGAATTTCTCTCGGCCAGCCCAGGTGAATTTATTAATTTTTCTCGGTCTTGCACGTGTGCGTGGCTCTCTGCTGCGTACCTGTACGTCTACCACCGCGTGTGTAATTTCCAAGTAGCGTGTCAACGGGAAGCGGATTCTTTGTCAAAAATTTATATATATATATATAATATAATATAATATAACATCCTGATTGGATTTAACGGGATGTATTATTGTGTTTTCTTTGAGCTACCTTACGGCGAACTTTGATACTCATTTATTATCGTTTCACCCTGAACTCCCGCGTTCATATAAAGAAATTTAATGTTGCATTTGTAATATATAGCGACGGAATATTCGAGAAGGTAGATTTATGTAGCTTCGGAGTGACAACTTGTGCAATAGGATACAGCTGTAAGGCGGTTTTACTTGTTTTTCTCGTCGAACACTTTTACATGGAAGTCCGTCTCGTTCGTTGGATTAATTCGATATTATAACAAGTTGCGCGCGGGTTCGAGGCTCGCGCTGTTCACTCCTATGGAACTTGTCCTCTTCTCGCCCCTCTCAACTATAACAGTCAACACGAAGATTTCGAATATCACTCCAACAGCAGCGCTACAGTTAATATTTCATTACGACGAACAATTTTTGTTTCGTTTCTGTTCGTCGGAATGGACGCTGGCCGCCGCTGTCGATCGTTCAATTGTAAATCCGTTTCTGGCTCTCTGCTTAAATGTTCGATTATCGTCGGCGAGATTATGATATTTCACGATTCGCTCGTGTTATATAGATAATTAGTAAGTAAACCGGGGGCGTCGTCGTGAATTTTAAAATCGTCGCGAAACTCATTACCTCGCGCTCAACTGCGATATTTCGAATGGAAATTCGCGCTCGTCTTGTAGACGTTGATTTGTGGGCGCTGTGATTGGCTGACGACGAACGCGTACGAACGCACCGACTCGTCCCATTTGGTTAGGCCAGCGAATCTTTCCGGAAGCACGGCTTATGTATTATAATGTAATGTACGCGACGCGCTCGATTCCATCGGATACGTGGAAAACTATATTGACGGACGTGATTTCTGGATCAGCTTGATAAAATTTAACTGGATTTTTTTTTATTCTTGGAAAAACATCTCTCTCTCTCTCTCTCTCTCTCTCTCTCTCTCTCTCTATATATATATATATATATATATATATATATATATATATATATATATATATAAAGACCGAAAGCTGGCGATTATACATACGATTATACATTCTTTGACCGATTTTTATTTAGAACGGTGGCAAAATTGCTAATTGCGCTTCATCCCTGCTGAGTTAACGGTCATAGTGCCATTTTAAGTTTTCTATATGAAATATATGTAAATCATAGCTTCGCGCGCTTAACAAAAACACACGCAAACACGCGAACAAGCTCGTTCAGGCGCATGTACAAAACACTACCTCGCGGCCACTTCTAATTTCTCCAGTTTCGTTCAGCCTCTCTTCTGTATATATATATATATATATATATATATATATACATATAACGCGTATAGACGCACGGCGCGCGTACGAAACGATTAAGGCCCAGGGGGGTGAGAGAGCTCGCGAGGCAATCGAAAAACATCAATCCCAGCCCGGCTATCGTTGGAAAAGCGAACGAAGAAAAAAACCGGACGACGAGAGAATTAATTTTGGGTTTAAATAAAAATACGTGCCCGTGCGCTCGCACTGCACAGTACGTAGAACGATCAAAAAAAAAACAAAAAAACATAACCCACATAAACGAACGCGAGAAGTGCAATTCACTCGTGGCATAATTGCATTTTCGGCCGATCGGCCGAATATTAAGGCGTCAAAGTGCCCGTCGGACGCTCTAGCCGGGCACACCGGCTGGAGCTCGTGCGCATCTGCAGCCTGTGCGCGTGTAAATACAGTTATATCTCGTGGCTTTCGCCTGGATTTTGTTTTTTTTTGTTTTTTTTTTTTTTTTTTTGTCGCATTATATTATAACTAAAGCCCGTGGCTTCTGCGCCCCACCCCCACCCCCTCGCCCCGTCCGCGCGGAGAAAGGGCGACAGCGGCTCGGCGTTGTTCGCCCCCACCGACGGGGGAAACGCCGCCGCGGAGTGCGCGTTTCGAACAGTTCGAGAGGTATATGGGCGCAAATGGGCGTACGCGCGGTGGCCCCGACGCGCGTCCACAGTCGCGGGAAACGCACGTACGTCGCATTTCGCCCGATTCAGCTGGTCACGCGTGGTGTCCCGGGGATGGACGTATGTACCTGTATACACACGTACCCTATATATATAGACTTCCCTTTATTTTACTCTCCCACGTTTAAGTTCCGTTTTCTTTCAACTTTCCCCAAAGTGATCTCCGGCGCACTTCTTCCACGCGCGTAAACTCTCCCTTGCCATTTTCCCATACGGTTTACGGAGAACTAGGCAGCTCTCCCCATTCCTCGTCGCATTACCGAATAGGTCAACGATTAGAGCGACGAGAATATGAGAAAAGGCTGCATCTTGGCCTATATATATATATACAGGTTGTTCCATATATGATAGCGAGGAAAGTTGAATAGAAACATGGCGTTTAGTAATATTGCAATTTTTTTTTCGCTACGCCCTATAATACGCATCAGCCAATGAGCAAATGGTAATTCGGCCATCGACGGCGTACCTGCTGCCTTTTATGCTTCCGACAATTCGAACTCAGTTATCGATATCTATACTTGAAAAGAGCTCGACCGATGCTTGGCGCGGTAGTTCATCTCCACGTTCTTTAATTTTCGCGGCCCTCGATCGTGAGTCGGAAGTAGAGTTCGTTCTTTAGCCGATGAACGTTGGCACGTAGCGCAAAATATATATATATGCAATTTTTTAAAGTCAGCCTGTGTATAAGCTTTTCTCTGCTCACGGCCGTTCAGCTAGTTTGATTAAAACAAAAAAGACCTATTTGGGACACCCTATATATATATATAGAGCTATATATAGAACGAGAAACAGCCTTTTCACCATAATTTTTGTCGCCCGTGTTTACATTTCCACTACCGCTCCCATCTCGCCTGGCGGAGAGGGAATTGGTCGGAGGGAGGGCGAGGGGGGGGGGGCAAAGAACGAGATCGAACGAATATAGATCCTTTCGAGTCGGGAAGATGTTGCCCGCCCGTGTCTCTCCGGCCGTCTTTGAGCACACAGAGGCCGCGCAAACACAGACAATGTATAGCTGAGCGACAGGTAGCATGGGCGCGGCTCTCTCTCTCTGTCTCTCTCTACATAGCGCCCCTTCCGCTTCTACTTGTATGTAGAATGAGCCATCATCGGACAACCGTCGGCCACGTGATTCTGAAGAACCGCTCCGCTGTTCTCAGATCGACGTCCAATATTTGCGCGCGGTCCCAATGTAAACGAAACGGGCGAAAGTGCCTCGCTTTCTCTGTCTTTGTCTTTCCTCTAAGTTATTCCGAAAACTGCCCTGCGCTCTCTCTCTCTCTCTCTCTCTCTCTCTCTCTCTCTCTCTCTCTCTGTATCTCAATCTATCTATCTCTCTATTAATGCGAGCTGCAAAGATGTTTGTGCGCGCTCGACAAAGAGGCGAAGCGTATTATAAGAGGGAGGAAGCCAGACGCTGCCGTACCGCCGTCCTCGGGGCACGGCGACGGTGGACAGGGATGGGGGAGGCAGGACTCGGTAAGCACGTTTTTTTCGGAACTCTCAGCTCCACCTCTCCATGCCGAGCCCTTGTCTCCCGATGCTTTTAATGCTCGCGGCGCGCGAGGTGAAATGAAATGATTAAGCGCGTTCCTGTGATGTATCTGTATTATATATATATATGTGTGTATATATATATATATATATATATATATATATATATATATAGATTTATATACATATATATAGTATATCTAATGAGAGTACTAGAACACGGAGGATGACTGGGAATTTTGGAGAAAAGAGCTCTCGACGGCAGGATGAGACGGGAGGTTTTGATATTGTGCGGGAGAAGGGGGAGGAAGAGGCGCGGACGATGCGAGAAGACGCGTCGTCCATCCTATATATATATATATATATATATATATATATATATATATATATATATATATATATATAGAATAGACGGACGACGCGCTTCTTATGCCACGGAGACATAGCAGGAGACTGCGGCATTTTTCGATATCATTGCGCTACCAATTAACGTTTTAATCAGGTAGGTCAAAGTTTTGTTGTCTCGAATTGCATAATGCATTGTAAACAGTGGGTTGTCAATTTCGTAATCCCGTATAAAAATTTTTTCCCGTATTACCGAGCAAGTGTATATTATAAATTTTAACTTTTAGGACTGCTATTGGATATGGAATTCTATTACATTAAATGTAACGTATAAGCGATACGTAGAAATATTCATATCACTATCAGAGAAGTTGCACCATTAAATCTTACCTCGATTTAGTATATAATAGTGTATAATGTCGAGATTCTCGTTTATTCCACCAGAGCTCCCATTCTTATTTACAAATAGTACTTATTCTTAACCTTAAATTTAATATATAATATACTGTTGTATTTAAAGTACTTATTTAGAAAACATTTTATATTCAACTGCTGTACTCTTTTGTGAGAGGTTATTTAAATTAACACTCTTCTCATTCGCAGGAAATAGCCAAGCAATGGAGTCCCTCGTGTGCCTAAGAGATATATGGGAAGAGCGTGTCGAGGCGCCTGAGCTGCGCGTAAAGCGCGTAATCGCGCGGGATATGAGAGAATAGAGGCTAAAAGGCGAACCATCTAATTTTGTCCAATATTTATTTTAATCCGCCGCAAACGTTTAATTAACCGAGTGATTACTGTGCCCCCTTACCAAATTATGGATTTTGCTTTTAGACTACAATTTATCGAAATTCCAACCGGATATCGCAATATCTGTGTTCGGCAATACATAATATATAATAAATAATGTGTGTGTGTGTGTGTGTGTGTGTGCGTGCGTGCGTGAATACGAATCAGCGATGTAGATTAGATTGCCTGTTATCAAAGTGTATGGACTTGCTAGCGCGTCAAATCTCTCTTCTGCAATAAAGTCGCGAAGACGCGAGACAGATATTTAAATTCAGGGTTCGAATCTACGCTTCACAAGAACAATTATTATAAAATAAATACACATCGTAAAGAAAAGTGTCTAGTAAATTTTTTTGCTATCCTACCTACCATATACGTATTTAACTTATATTTAACATATATTTAAGTGCGATATTAAATATTTAAAATATATAACTATCATATTAGAATAAAATTCAAAATTAGTTAAGCTTCCGCATTGATAAAAGTGCTTTTCATTGTTTGATAAATTCAGCTGTCACCGATTGTAAAAATTGAAAATAAATCTAAAATATCCATTTCAACGTATGATCATTCCATTTCAATGAAATTTCAGCTCTGACTTTTCGCCGAATTGATTTATACATAGATATAGCTATGTATTGTCGAAACCAAGTTTATAATTGAAGAAGCGAACGAATAATAAACGTCTATATTTGCCTTCAAAATCTGCTGCATCGGTGAAAAATAAATTCATGACGTAAGCTTTTCATTTGCTCGGCAAAATATAAATTACAGCGCGCGAAAGCGAATGAAGAATCATAAAATTCATTTCGCCATAGAAGATACCAATAAATGATTATCTACGATTCGGACGATTCTGCATATTTTGCGTAAGTCTTAAACAATGTACGATGGGTTTAGTATCTCTCAAATTATAGTATCAACAAAAAAACTCACTTATAAAGTGACGTTGTTGTTTAAAACATGAATGAGTAAAGGGAATGTGAAAACTCTTGAAGGTACTCGTATATATTAGTAGCCTGCAATGCTACACAAAAATTTACCTATGTAGTCGAACATTCGTGTCCCGCTACGCGGGAAACTAAATTTCTTCTGAAGAGCAAACTGATTTAAAGAATTATTCCACATGTTATTTAACAATCATTTCATTCGCAAATATTAATATAAGATAACCGAAAATCGAAATCGGTTCAAAAATATTCTTTAATATAACGAAACTTTGCCTAAGAACGAGGTTGTTCGAGAAATTCGCAAAATTCACTGAATCTATACGGGATTTGATGATCCCGTAGATTCATGATAGTCAGTGGCTGTCACCGACTCGTTCTTATATATAACAGGCGACTTTCGTTTGTATGGAACAAAAAATGCTTGACGTCGGAGTAATGCAAATAAGCCAGGCGTATAATCAATGCAGCCTTACAAGGGCAGAATATTGAAAAATTCAGGATCCAACTGACATTACGGTTTCTTACCTATTGCCAATCATCCAGGCTGTATGGTCAACTGAAAATGACGAAACGATCGCGCATTCGCCGATGTATATAGAGATTGTAGATACGTTGGAACTTTTGTCAGATGCGACACCGGCACGGACGCCTTTACCAAAAAGGAACACGGCCGATTTTGAAACGAACGTACGTTATGGAAACGAGACTTCGTTGTTAGATCGAAAAGCTCTATATACATACACGTGCTCATTTTAAAATAATCAAAGACACCATTCTCCCACCTTCGATATAGGGAACTAAATCCGTCTTCCACATATGTCGCCGTCTCTACTCGCGAGCTGAATAATTTCGAAAAATCCGAGCCCATTATTCCAATTATCTCGCTAAAATGGACATAGTAATTAAAATTATATATATATATATATATATATATATATATATATATATATATATATACATATGTACATACGTTGATCCTCCTCTTCCGGCTGGCATCCGAAAGCTCTCGACGCCCAGATCTCGATTTCTCGTCAACGGAGCACGACTTACCCCATCGGATTACAAGATTTTCCGAACTGTCCGCAGGACTCTAGGAGCCGATTGCCCTTCCCCCCCCCAACCCCATATATATAACAGCCCTCGCGCCTCCCCTCCCCCTCTAATCACTCGCTGTACACGAAATTCAAGTTATCCGTCTCTCTCGCTCTCTCGCTCCCTTTCTCGCTTCCGTTCTAGCCGCACCTGTTAAGCAGCTTCGCGTCGACAGGCCGTCCGCACGTCAAATTCGCCCTACATGTAAACGTACTAATGCTAAGCCCCGACGCACGCGCGTCGGTTTCGGAGCCCCCTCGGCGCGGCGGTTTCGTACGCGTCGCGCCGTTCTACGCCGCCCCCGCGCCCCGTCGCAACGCAAGCACGTATCGTGTATATATATACATATATATATATATATATATATATATATATATATACATATGTAGATCATGATAAAGCTCGCGGTAGCGCGTGGAAAGTGGCCCGGCGGTTCTATCGCGCGCCCGCGCGCGTGTACGACGCCGCGGTCCGCGTCAAAGGGGATTTGTCGCGCGGTTAGTTAAGCGCTTTTAACGAATCCTACTCCCCTCCCATATACGTACATATATGCTGCGGTGCCTCCCTGATGTGTACATACGGTGCGCATCCATGTATGCGTATACGCTCGCACGGTCGCGTAGGTGTGTGTATATATATATATAGCCGAAAATGACCCGGAACGGTAGCCTTATAACAGCTGCACAGCTCGTCGCCCTCTCTCGAACGACAGAGGGGTCGGGATTTTTATGAAGCTCAAGTACCCCGCCCCGCGTTATTCAATATATTATATAGACACGCGGCTGATGACCGCGCGTCCCGATGTAGACTTTTTCGAGCGCCGCCGCCGCCCGCGGTGTTTGTTCTTTGGGATATCCATATATATATATATATATATATATATATATATATATATATATATATATATATATATACATAATAGAGCAGGCCGGTAAATCTGGCGCGACCCGTAAAAAAATCCTCGAACCACCGATCTGGCGAGCGGCAATGGCTAGCGCGTCGTTAAAAGCCGAGTTTGGGCGTGGAGGCGCGCTATGGCTCCTTTTTCGAATTATTCCTTGGAAATACAATAAAGTTCGAAATGACTTTTTTCACGCTTCACACCCGTATAGAGGGCGTGCCAGACGTGTATAGGTAGATGGTCCGGAGATCGGTACTGGTGCAGAGCCCGTTTGGAGTGAAATTTGACTCGAAACAATCCTGAAATTATTTTGTAATACCATTGCATTTACGCGTTTTTTTATTATAAATTAAGTAAATATCCTGGGTCTTGTCCGCAATAATACCTTAACCAACATATTAAAAAATTCAAGAATATGCACGTAAAAAATACTCTCTGTATCAAATTATATAATTCTGTTGATAAGTATACTTTGATCTCTCAGACATGAATTTAAGTGTTACTTATTGATTTTACTACGTGAAGAATTTTATTTCAATAAAAAAACTTATACTAAAATCTTAAGAAATTAGTCAATTACAAAAAGAAGCAATATTTCCAAATCTTTGTTCCGCTTAACAATTTATAGGTATGGAGAAAGTCGCGCGATCCAAATTTTGTAGAAAGAAAAAAATTGCCGTTTGCCATCTATCGGACGGTTTAGAAAAGCAGCTGTACTCTATATAAAGAAAAACTTGCATGTACCGGATTGAATCAAATGAACGCCGATTTATAATACATTGAGGACATTTTTAGCAAAAATTGAACCAGATCCATTATTGCTCATACCTGTATATTTAGAAATGGATTAAATGGTATTGAAACTTACGTACACTACGTGAACTTTCTATGATTTTTACCAGTGTTTCGATTTGAGTCCAGTCTATCATCTTACTACAAAAAGTTCTTTGTGTAAATAACGTTTTTTTTTCATTGCTTAAATATTTCAGTTAGCGATTCGATAAAGAGCGAAAATTCAAAAAATTCTTTATTTTAAATTAATTTATACGTAGAGGCGATTCGTCCATCGATCCATCAACTTAAGGAGTAATTATAATTAAATATGTTGAAAAGTTTGATATATTAAGCATTGTATATGTTAAGCATTCTTCGAAATCAATGATTACAAAAATTGAAAATGAAATAGATTTATAGATTCGTGAAGGACTGTAGCGTTTCAGTTGCCACTTGTCTACGATTGAAAAAACTTCGCAATCAAATTCTCACACCATTTTTTACATATAATACGCTTGAAGCACAGAGCTTCGTCATTTAAATTTTAAATCGTCGCTTTCGGAAGCGTCACACGCACACATACACACACATCTATGTATATAAAAGCATTATTATAATAAAATTTAAGGCGTTAAAAGCGAGTTGTAGTGGAAGCGTAGCGAAAGCTAATTGCGTTTCGTTTTTCCGTTCATTAATTAAATACGTATGACAAACTAATTGAGGGATAAAAATGATATACTACAGCGAGATCCCACGCATTATTCGGGAACGCATAATCTTTGTCACTATGTACGTTATAATCCTTCCGGAAAGTATGCATCGTACGTACTCTGCCGATAGTATGTGTGAAGGTCCGAGTGCTCGTCGGCAATTTATTTCTCTTTAATGCACTGCGCAATTTTCTCGCACGATTATTGCTCTCTCTCTCTCTCTCTCTCTCTCTCTCTCTCTCTCTCTCTCTCTCTATATATATATATATATATATATATATATATATATTTCACTTCCTCCCACCCAGCCCCGTGTCGAATTTGCATTTTGATGAGTTAATCCGGGGTGGCGGCGACGCGAAGCACGTCTACGCCGAGCGAGCCGCGCTCTCTTAGAATAAAGGTATGGGAGTTTCACTTTTCAGACACAGACTCACACGCGCGCATATATATATATATATATATATATATATATATATATATACCTATAAACATACATGCTATATATTCGGTCGACGAACGGTCTCGCGAGTGTACGAGAGCCCTGCGAAAGGGGGAAGGGGGGAGGGAGTAGGAGGTCTGGAGAAATCGCTCGGGCCTAAATCGCGTTAACGAGCCGGTGCCACCCCCTCGAGGGCCCTCCCCCCTCCCCCTTCCACCCACACCCGTTCACGACTGAAAGCGCGTCAATTAACGGCCTGCCATACATGTGTACATTCGTCCATGTGAGAGGGGGAAGTGTAATAGGTCGGTCTCCTCGAGCCGGCGCGCATACCGGCGATTAGTTCCTTTTATTTTGGCGGGTCGGCGGGCGAGGCGATGGAGGGTGGAAGGAATTGGGTGGTTGGGGGGAGGGGGGCGAGCCTTTACACCTCGTCAAGAGCGCCTGCGCTTTCAGCCTCGAGTGCTTCTCCCCTCCCCCCCCAGCGTCTCTTTTGTGCCCTCTCGTTCCACGAAACCTCGCCCGCATCTTACTCTCTCTCTCTCTCTTTCTCTCTCCCTCTCCCTGGATGTAATACACGGCGATATTCTAATGTGCTTTTTTCCTTCAGCTTAATGAACGGTCGCGGTTCGGACTTTATACGACCGATATACAGTACAATATATATATATATATATATATATATATATATATATATATATATATTCGGTATATTACGCGGTCAAAGCGTATTGAGCCGTTGGCGTGGGAGATTGGACGGGGAAGGGGGCTGTTGGCGGGGCAAGCGAAGAAGGTGGACGGAAGCAGTGAACAAAGCTGAACAAAGCACAGATTCATGTATATCTACATATATAATGGATATTATTCGCGACAAAAGAGAGGATATGAAATTCACGCGCCTCCGAGGTTAAGCTCCCAGAGATAAGACAAGAATTAATGCGCGAACGTATCTGAAATTGTGATCTTTCGGACTGCTCGGCATTAAATTGTTCATCGATGGTAGCGCGCTAAAAGCGAGGGCGAAAATCGCGCAACGCGCCCCCGATGCTACTTATACATGATACGTATGCGATATCATTCTAATCACCTCGTGCACGAGCGATCGTCGCTCGGTTTGCCGGCTAGGGGGTCGTTCGTCTCATTGTCGATGGCAATAAAAATATAATCGAATATTTCGTGAGAAAATGGTTGTAAAGAAAGTAAAGGAATAAAGCCGTCGAAGCGAACCTTTCGATTTCTCGCCAACATATTGTATTAATCGTTGAACCTGCTACGCGTCCTCTCGATAATCGAATAATCATTGCTTTTTACCCTTCTAACGCACGACATGCATAACGGTGAAAACTAAAAAATCCAGCATCGCAATGACGATATTCTGTTAAATCGCAGGGACGATCGACGATCACGATTTCGTTAAAGGCCGCATTAATCGCCGGTGCGAATTACATTTTCGCTGTCAGTCGATGAAGCAAAAAAAAAAAAAAAAGAAGACGAAGAGTTTTTACCTACCCAGTCGGCGTAACGCTGGGAGTTCGTTGGGCAGCTCGCCCTCGAGATCCGTGCGCGACACCGAGACTTCGCACCTGTCTCCGCGGGGCGCATGGATACTCACCGGGATCCGGTATCGGCCGCACGCTCGGGACGCCCGTATAAAACAATCCCGCGTGAATATTGTTCTTTCACTTTCGTGGTTTTCAAACGTATGCGCGGGGCATTCATTGGGTCCCCGGGTTGGACCGCCGGCCGACCGAATATAATATCGGAAATTCTCCTCGATCTCTCAATACTTCACTGTCTGACTCATCCTTTTTTTTTCTTTTTATATATATTCCTACATCGATCTAACAATAGATTAGGAAAAACGTTTTGAAACTAGAATGGTAGTCTAATAAAACACAAATTTTAGGGGGGGGGAATTTTTTAACATATATATTTATTCAACGATCTTACCACGGCACTCGACGAGAATAATAACCGCGTTCAGTTAGAAATCTTGAAATAATACGATCTCCGCGCTACAATTTTTAGTCGGAGAAAATTCGCTGCTAATTCGATTATCATCCCAGAAATACGATTCCCATTGGCACATTTGAACAGTAGAATGCCGTATCAAATTTTCACCCCTCGCCCTTCCCGACATCTGAGAATAACAATGAAATCGATTCCAAGTCCTAAAATAATATAATTCCTAATTGTGATGTTTAAGAAACAAGTCCCTGACACGGAGCGGTACGATGCTATTGAAAAATTTCAATCGGAATACGGTTTTCCTTAAAAGTTCGAGTTTGCTTCTTTTTGACCTCGTATCATCAGGTGATTAAATTCGGTTTGTTTTCTCAATCTCGTCGGGGTTGGGGGGAGGGTCATTAGTCACAAGTCGCAAAATCGTTATTTCCAAAAGAACATTCTACAAAAATTTAAGATTTATAAAAGTATAAATAATAATCTATGAATAAGGTGCACTGTAATATACATATTCATATATAAATACAAGAAAGATTACTGAAAATACAGGTTTAGTTTAAAATTTTTTTTTGAATAAGTAAGAAGGTTATCTTGTTGTAACCATTCATGGTATTCAATTACTTTGTAGATAAATCCATAAGTACGTTTTAGTTTTGTGCGTTTTATTCTCATCCTAATTTAAAATCGTAAAAGAAAATCGATTTTTTAAAGTCTTATATGAAGGCGAGCAGCATCTTCAGAAAATGTAAAAATAATTTTGTAAAGTCGCTATAAACGAATATTAACGAAATGAATTATACACGAATTAATATTAAATGCACGTTTATCGTCACTATATGTGCAAATCCAAAATTCTACAAAAAATCTAATGAAGGTTCGCGGACTCGCGGGCCCTAAATAATTCGTTTCGCGGGTGTCCTGCCTGCTTCAAGGCACTTTTTCGAAATTAATTTTCAGCTGCCAGCGTATTCTTCGACGCGTCCCTCGCCTAATCCAAGTTCATCCAGTACAGAACGGACATGGCAGAGAACAAAAAGGGAAATATCTCCTCATACGAACTTAAGTACAACATCCCACTAATTCTGGAAAAAGCCGGGAGTGCTCGCGGGTGCAAAACAAAAACACCATTTCTTCTCATTATCATTTCTTTCTCTCTCCCGCCCCCCTTCCTCCCGCCACCATCGGCACGCCTCACTTACTCCAGCCACGATCTCGTTCGAACTACGATCCCTGGCTTCCATATCCGCACGCGCGCCTCTTAACGCTAATAAGCTCTGAAACCCTGAGACACTTAACCCAATTCGAGTATAATAATTGGAAGGCTTTTTCTCCATAACGGAGCTAATCGAACAATGGGCCCTTTCACCGCATGCGTCTTAAGTATATAGATCTATATATATATATATATATATATATATATATATATATATATATATGTATATGTGTTCCTCTGTGTGTGTGTGTGTGTGTGTGTGTGTGTGTGTGTGTGTGTGTGTGTGTTGTGTGTGCGTGCGTGTGTGCGTGCGTGTGCGTATGTATTTATATGTATATAGCATTTCTATCTGGAACGCGCAAAAATGCGGGAGAGAGCACAATTAGCCTCCGGTGGAAAGTCTTTCTCACGGAAAAGGCACGTTTAATACGTGCCGGAGGTGGGGGGGGGGGAATTTCCCCGAGCGATAGTGAGAAAAAGAGTGAGAGGTAGCGAGAGCATGAACATCCCGGAGGAAACCCCCGGCACGCGTCTCTCGCGCATTATATTATATTCACGTATAATTCATACATACACACACCCGTATATATATCTATATATATATATATATATATATATATATATATATATAAAGTACGGGAGGCGCTCACAATGCCGGGTCGCCCCGACGGGATCTAGCGAGGAAATTTTCTCACGTACACTGCGACGGCGCGCGGAATTAAACAATCCGTTGGCCAAAAGCAGTGCCATATATATGTATACACACACACACACGCGCGCGCGCGCACACACACACACACACACACATATATATATATATATATATACATAGTGCCAGGATCTGTCCCTTCCCGGCGATGCCTGACCGGCACAATGCGCTCCCGCGCACGCGCCAGCCCGCGTACATACCTGTTCACTCGGAGCTGTCCCCGAGAAGCGACCGCGCGAAGCGGCGCTTCGGGGGGGGGTGGGGGAGGGGATAGTCGGCTGGTCGCGACGCGCGCTGCGTATCGCAGTCACGATCGCGGGACGAATCGGGGGAACGAGCACGCGCTCCTCGGCTACGGATGCCGATTTTCCAATTGGTGCCTGTATTTGTTATATAGCTTGCCGATGCAACGTGCGCCCTACACTCTCCGTCGGGCAGGTTCACTGGTGTCATGATATTGTAATGGCACCGTGGGACGTCGTGTGCACGTTGCAGACCCGCATGTAACACCTCACGTACATATATATATATATATATATATATATATATATATATATATATATATATATATATAGTCGAGAGACCTTTAAAGGGCACGCGTGTCCAGCTGCAACGAGGACCTGTTTCCTGTTTTCCGAGGAGCAGGTACACGCTCTGCATCTCACTAAACGACCGCGGTCGACTGGAATCTTTTCAAAATTAATACCTGTAGGTAGCACGTGGAGCGGGTTAGATGGGTGGAACGATATAAGCCTGTCTATCTTCCGAGGGTAATCCGAGATAAGATACAATTTTGGAGTATATAAAACAATAATCGAATATAATATACTTTTATGGCGATTTTGTTGAAAGAGAGGTAGATAGATATATAGATATATACATAGATAAATTGAGAGATAAATTGATAGATAAATAGATAGATAGGTAGATAGATATATAGATAGATACATTTATTAATAAACTAAGGACAGAGAGAGAGGAGAGAGAGAGAGAGAGAGAGAGAGAGAGAGAGATTGGGGAGGGATTGAGAGTTAGAATGAGCCATAATAAATGCCTACAGGATGACTCGATATCCAGAGGACTAGTAGTAATACATATATGTGAGTGTGTATGCACATAAAAAAGATTTCCCGATTTTGGCATAAGGCATACATATGTGCACTTTCTCTAAAAACAATAATAATAGGAGCTTACTTATGTTTAAAGAACTCGAACACTCGTTGTTCAAGCCATTTCGCACCTTGGAGCCGATCGAATCTAACCGAACGCACGTCGAGATGCGGCGTATCGGCAAATCAAATCGTCGCCACGGCCTCGGCTGGCGGTATTGGGAAGCCGAGTCGGTGGACACAGTGCCCGGAAGAGAATCACGTTATTACGTAGTTTTAATTAGAAAAATGATTCCCATCGATGCCGATGGGTTAGCGGCGCAGTTTAAGCGGGTTTCAGTAAAAATTTATTCTGTAACGAAATCATTATGACGATAAAAGATCGATAAATCCTTGTATTACTTTACACAGGTTTGCATCCTTTTCCGATATCGAATTACAATTCGTGACTTATCTATGGCATTTGAAAGTTTGTTTTCGCCTTCTGACATTGCGATTATCTTGCATTTAAAAGGGAATATCGACTTTAAACAGCTTTTTCGATTTTATCAATTCAAGCTATATAGGATTGTCATCAACTTAATCACATATAATTTTTAATACGAAACATTACTTTGCTACGTAGGGATGCAGAGCGTCACTCCATAGCAACACTGTCACAAACCGTTGGCTTACGCAGGTACTTTAGTACACTAATAACAAAACTAGCCCCCGCCCCCCATTTCCGTTCCCAGTACTCCAAGTATACGCGTATATCGATTGTATTAAGAACGAAGCGAAGGGGCAGCTCGTTACAAATTACCGATCACGTCTACGCCCCCCCCCGCCCCCAAGGGTTCGCGCACCGGGGCGTTGCACGATTTTGGGAGGTTCGCGCATCTATCGTCGGTCGCGGCGCACGCGCTGGCGTGAGACTCGGGTTGTGAAATTTAGGTAGGAGAAAGGTCTTTGGTCGCGCGACACGTCGGGACAGCCCTAACCCCCCTCCCCCTCCGCCCGTGTTCCTAGGGAAAGCCATGGGAATTTCGCCTGGATGCTTTTATTTTTATTTTTTTTTTTTTGGTCGACCGCCGGAGAGATTTGAATTCGGTAAAAGGGAAATATTAAGGTGATGGTAGAGTATTAAGGTACGTCCGAGCACGTCCACGTTTCCCTCCGGAAAAGTGCGAGGGGGGGGGGGCAAGGATGCCGGAGAGTCCGTTGCGCGACGTGCCTCTTTTACGTGGCTTTATCCCTTTCCGCTTTTTCAATTTTAGTTCTTTTTGCTCCTCCATGTTCTCCATCCCGCGCCTGCTTCTCACCAGCCCCGATCGCCCAACGTGCTTATGAAAATGCATATAAAGAGATGGGTGCCGACTTTCAGTCTGTCTGTCTGTTTCTCTCTCTCTCTCTCTCTCTCTCTCCTCTCTTTCTCTTTGCCTCCCTCTCTACTCAGACATATTGGTGGGAATTTTGTCCTTCTCCATGACATGTACCAAACATAAAACAGCACAAGCTGCGGTTATCAAGGCTCGATTCGACTGAAAGACACGAGCGCGAAATATCGGTGCCGCACTATATTATAGCCAACTCGATATAACAGGGCGTATATATATAATAAATTTTCCTCGAAATTTCCTCCCCATATCGTATATATATATATATATATATATATATATATATATATATATATATATATATATATATGTAGAGGTTCCGGCGAAGGGCGGAAGTAGATATACACAGATGATACGCAGATTGAAATTATTTGTCATCCGCCCTCAATTTAGCATATATCCTATATGCATATATAACGAAAGGTATTGGGACGATTGCAGGACTCGGTGGAAAGCCACGAGGGGCCGCTCGCTGATGTATCGTGATTAAACATTCGATATATTGATTCTGAGCTAATTACATTGCAGCCCATACGTATGAATATATATATATATATATATATATATATATATATATATATATATACAACAAACCGATGGCTATCTCGTTGCTGCGAAGTACGTTATTTATAAACTGTGGTATATGCTCGTATAAGGCATATAGGCATCTAGTACGCTTGTCTTATGTACACACACACACACACAACACACACACACACACACACACACACACACACATTATTTATTCTATATTATATATTGCCGAACACAGATATTCCGATATCCGGTTGGAATTTCGATAAATTGTAGTCTAAAAGCAAAATCATAATTTGGTAAGGGGGCACAGTAATCACTCGGTTAATTAAACGCTTGCGGCGGATTAAAATAAATATTGGACAAAATTAGATGGTTCGCCTTTTAGCCTCTATTCTCTCATATCCCGCGCGATTACGCGCTTTACGCGCAGCTCAGGCGCCTCGACACGCTCTTCCCATATATCTCTTAGGCACACGAGGGACTCCATTGCTTGGCTCTTTTGTGCGGATAAGAGCGAACGAAACTCATTGCCTCGTCAAATTTATCATACGTTCTCCGGTGAGACAACAGTCGGATTCAATTTCGATTAACTGCCTTCTGCATGAGTGTGAAAATTTGTTACAATAGATATTTCTGAGGTTGGAGATTCTGAATATCCTAGTGGCAAAATCGATAAAATCTATTTTTCGAATTTATCTTGTAGAATGCCAGAAATATAAAAAAAAAATCCCAACAAAATTTGCATATCACATTAGAGTACTGTATACATTTTTAAAGGCTGCAAAGAGAATTCCTGGAGAACAATTTAATATTTGTGGCTGAAACATAAACGATCAGAAATTGTTTATACAAACTTCTGCAATTTATCCGGGAAAAAATTCTTATAGAGAAACATACGTGAAACAAATAAGTACATGTCTACTATATCAACATACATAAACACGTCTACTATATTTGTCGGCAATCATTTCTTTACATTTTGAAATCTGTCCTATTTTTCGATAAGTTCGAAAGAAAAGTCATTTTTACGGTTTTTTTTTCGCCAGGAATATTAAATTTCCGTTAAAAGCCACTATAAAGATATTCGACGTTAACACTCCAAAGTCAGACAAGCGTGCAAAATTTCAACAAATCCGGGCTCGCCACTTTTCGAAACTCCACCGATACTTATTAATGAAAATGGCCAATGCAGTTTATTGCGCGATACGGCATTCCGTGTGTGTACGCGTGTGTAACTGTGTATCGAAATGATAGGTCCGCTTGATGAAAATCGAGATCAAAGTACAAATGTCGCCGTACGTTTTAATGAGCAAACAATAATCACATATACACTCGCTGGAGGATTCGATCATGTATATATAGGTTCGCTTAAATCGAGTGAAGTAAATACATTAAATAATCTAATTGTCGAAGTTAATAAAAAATTTAGCTTATTCTCGAATATCCACCGATACATAAATTAAATATACCATTGTTTCCGTTTTCAACTTTAATTTAACATGTATATTTAATATATATATATATATATATATATATATATATATATATATATATATATATATATATAGTGGTTTGAATCTTTTATTTTTTTCTAAAACAATTTAGCCATTACATTTGCACAAAGAGCATTATTCTTCTGTTTCGGTATACAAATTTGCTTTTCCAACCTTGATTCATGTAAAGATGTATTTTTCCCGTCGAATATTTCCCATATACGGTTCTTTAAACACATACATACATTTGTGTATATATATATATATATATGAATTTCAAAGCAGTTGTATTCCTGGTTCATTCCTATTTTTTATATCCTAAATATAACAAAGAACTAAACGATTTTATTTATGGTTACATTAAGAGTGGGAAAAGAAAAATAATCTTGTTTTCAACCCGCTTCAACCAGGTTTGAATTCTCTAACAAAGTTCCAAGTGAAATTGAAATTTCAATATAAAAGTACTCAAATGAAGTTATACGAAAAACTTCCAGTGAAATTTAAAAATTGAAAGAGTTTGTGTCATTTAAATAGTATATATATATATATATATATATATATATATATATATATATATATATAATGTCCGTAAGAATTCGATTGTGAAAGATTTTCTTGAAATGAAGTTTAATGTACTAAAAAGTTTATATTTGCGAATTTAATATTTTCACATTCAGTTAAGGAAACTTTTAAGATAATATTGTATCTTAGACTTTATGTTTGTTTACAGAAAAATTACACCGTATGAAAATGCTATAACAGAATCATTTTGCTTTCTTTTCATCTTACAAAAAAATAAAACTGCGCAAATACAAGAATACAGGGAAGGATGTTCTATATATTTCACTAATAAATGACTAATAGACATTAATTATACAAAACTATAATTTTATTAAATTTATTAAAAAATTGCGAAAGTTATAGTTTTAATTACACATTTGCTATATAAGCTTATTTTGAAAAAAAAAAAAATTATTTTCTTTCAACATTCATAGAACTGAATGGTTAAAACTTTCTATTCAAGGTTACCGAGCTGGCACTGTTCAAGCCTCAATGTCAGATCGAGACGACAATGAAGGAGAACATGTAAAATATTGGAAATTAACAAAATAATCTCGTTACTTTAACGCGAAATCGGGAATAATCATAGGACATAACGATCCGCGCGTTTTACGCCCTGTAAAAACGAGTAAACGCTCGGCAAGCATGAAAGTACGACTCGCGAATCATTATTTATCCCATTATTTGAAAGTAATATAAATCTTTCAGCTGTAAAAAGCTCGATTAATCCTTGGGGATGTTAGCTCGAATTAAAATTTTACCAAATTATACGTATTGAGCATACGTTTAAATAAATTCAACGCGTATTACGTATATTAAATTGTTTAAGCTTAATTATAAGTAATAGGATTATTAAATGGATGTACCCGCTATTTATGTGCTATTATATATTATAAATATTTATGTGCCATCATACATTATAAATATATATATATGTATATATATATATATATATATATATATATATATATATATATATATAAGCAAAAATGTGATTTCTTTTTTTTGGATTAAAGGAACGTAACGCACGGAACGCCGCGCTCTTGTCTCGACTCCCCGGTTTTTGTTTTAATCAGCGCGAGAGACCATATATATATATATATAAGACGCGCCAAAACTTAAGCCCTGAAACCCCTTTCCTTCCACCGCCCCCCCCCGCCCTCCCGCACTTCCATTTCATTTTCTCCGCTTTCTTTTCTCGCGCAAAAGAAAATAGAGACACATCGCGAGCGCGGGCGCGCGCGTTGGATGAAGTTTTCTCGTCCGCTGTAGCCACCCTCCCTCCCCCCCCTCCCGCCCAACGCCGTTACTTCCTCATGCCCCACACCTTACACTTTAGACTTTTCGCACGCGACTTTCACGGCGCGCACCCGGCAACCTTCTACGTACGTATATGTATAATGTAGAGTTTCTCTCTCGCTCTCTCTCTCTCTCTCTCTCTCTCTCTCTCTCTCTCTCGGCGACTCGTAGGTGGAAATTTCATTTTTTGTTGCCGACATGACATGCGGCGAGGGTGACGAGGCAGCGGGAGGGGTTGGACAGGAATGGAGTTTTACTTCGTTCAAGTCGCGGAAAGTGAGTGAGCGAGTGAATGAGAGAGAGAGAGGGAGGGAGAGAGAGAGAGAGAGAGAGAGAGAGAGAGAGAGAGAGAGAGAGAGAGAGAGTGTGTGTGTGTGTGTGTGTGAAAGAGACGAAGGAATAAAGTGACATATTATATAGTACGAGTTATAAGAATAATAATGGTGTTATTGTAATCGTATTAGATCGGGCGGTGGAAAGTATTTTTGATTAGTTTGTACAGTGTACGTAAAATTATAGAAGAAGGGCGCTGTTACATTATCTGGTTATATTGTGGTATTATACGTTTCAGCGTAATTGAAACTACCGTTTTTGCGTCCTCCTTTCGACTAAAAACCGCGACGACGTTTAAAATTGTTTATTCATGTGCACGGGTGTAGAGGAATAATGAGCAAAGCTCTTATAAGTGTGTGTGTGTGTGTGTACACACGGATACTCAATCCGAAGGTGTGTATAACCCGCGCCGCTATACTAAATTAGGTCTTTTATGGCGAGTGTATTATAAATTAAGCCGACGCGGTGGCGAGATAAAGAGTAAAATGCTCGGGGACTTGATTTCAGTATATTATACCTTATCGAGGTGGCGAGGATATAAAGTTGCTTGCATACCGGTTATATATATATATATATATATATATATATATATATATATATATATATATATATATAAAATTTCCGTCCAAGTAATATAATGACAAACGTACTATAATTACATTTTAATAACTGTCGGTAAATGGAAAAAGAATTGATGAAAATGTATGGGATGTCAGGAAAATTGTATTGAATATTAGAGATACATAATAATGTATACTATTATGATTATCTTAGAAAGCTGTATGTTCAACATTTTTACTTTCTTATACAGATCGAGTTCCTTCCTCTAATTATCCAAATGGTTCCTTTTTATAGTATAGGCCAAAATGCAGCAATTTAATTAGCCTCTCATTATATATAAGCGATAAGAAAAGAAAAAAATACAAATCTGCTGCGATTCGTTGAATAAAAATCCATTATAACTCAGTGAAGTAGTATATCTGAATTACGAAGCGTAAAATGAAGTTTACCGCTATTTTTCATCGATCTTATTCACCTCTCTTAAACATACATATATTGTGTATTCATACAAATGTCATTGAAAATTCCAATAAAAGTGAAGGAGATCCGTAGATATGAAATTTCCAATTAGGCGAGAGAGGTGAGTTTTTTTTTTTTTATTTAAGTGTTCAAATGATAAATCTCGTTATGAATGCGTGGATATTGAGAAGCCGAAAAGAGACGGTAAAACGGAAAATTGAAGATGTACTGAAAAATACTAAGACACGCCCTTTCATATATATATATATATATATATGTACAGCATGGGCCGTTATATCAATGCACCAGAATATCCATACGATTCATTATTAGTGATATTTTATGCGAGATTTGATGTTTAGTGGACGTTGGGACAGGACATTATGTATCTATGGTCGGTAATTTTACCGCCAGGCGTAAATATTGTCATTGTTTTTCTATTCATAAAACAATCTTAAAATTAAATTCCCACAAGAAGATCTCTGTCTCAGAACAGGCTTCATTGCCTGACTGATAAGACTTCAACGAAACACCCTCATTCATTCGACGAATTGGGACTCTATTATTATATCGAATCGGGTCTAATTATTATTATATAGGCTAATAATTTTCGAACTACAGCATTCTATTTTTATTTGATAGAGCAATTTATTTATATCGAAGTTTTTTTTTTATAACAGCGTTATATCTAACTGTACTACAAATCCGGATTTTGGGATGATAAACTTACAAGGTCATTTTGACATCATAGTCTGTTCTTACAATAAGAACTCGAATTGTTGCATCTCGGATGTCCAAAAAAGGAGAAAATTTTAGATGGAAAAGGTGTAATCTAACAGAGTGATAGATTGCACGTCTTGAAAAAAATAAATTAATTAATTCAAAGAAATATTCAGTTAAAGACATGTAATAAAAAGTATATAATAAAAATAATTAAAGTTTATTTCAATTGGAGAAATAGTTTTATTATTAACTAAATAATTTCATTGAAACTCTCTTTAATACAAGTTAATCTGGTATCGGTCCGAATATACTAAATGTAATTTCCTTCAATTAAGGAATAATTGTAAAAAAACTGCATATGTACATCGCTCTTCACGTAAAGTATTTGAACCCTTCGTCTCCCAAAATTAAAAACATTAAATGAACTGTATATGAATCACTTTGGTGGATAAACAATATTTCTGTTATATTTAATCACAATAAGGAAGGTACTCTGGTGAGTTGATTCAAATGACCCCCTCTGTAAAAACAAAAACAATAACAACAACGACAACAACGACAATAACGACAACAACAGCGACAACAACAATAACAAATAAAGTAATAATAATAATATATCGATTGAGTGCATGATGGATGTTGTTATAACAAAGTATAATCTTCTTGATATATATATATATATGCAGACGCTTAACGGTCAATTTTCGATGATATAATGCAGCTATTTGCGCATAGGCGGCTTTAGATGCGCGCACTCCATGTCTCATCCCTCTCTATATCTGTTGCTCTTATCGACTGTACATCCGACAATAATATATAGTTAATATATTATATATGTATAGGCATGCCGCGGTACATAGGCGCACGAAGGGTAGTAAGCATAATAATATCGGGGATACGCCGATAGGCCTGACTGCCCGCATTAGGCGCGCCTTTATCCGTAAATATGTCATCGCTCGATATCTACCTCCCTGTCTCTCTCTCTCTCTCTCTCTCTCTCTCTATCTAGATATACCTTCTCTTTCTGTATGCACCTCCACCTTCCCATGCAGCGCGGCTCTCGCTTTTTTCTCCAGACCATGTGCGCAACTGTATATAATATCTTGGGCGTACTACCTGCACACACACAAACACACACACACACACACACATGGTGTTCATTTGCGTTCATAGCGTAGACGCATCGCGCGTCTTATTCGCCGAAAAATATACCGGGAAGGCTCTCGATAGTTCGAGAACAAAAGGAAACGAAGCACAAGATCGTGATGGTTTCATTCATCTTGTTAAATTCGTATACGGATTATTATAGTATATCTTTAAGGGATACGCGGAAAGATAAGAAACAGGACGGGGGATAGAAACATTATAATTTATATATAGTTTACAGGAACGACATATATGTTAACTGTAACGTGCGTAAATGCATAATTTATATGAACAAAGAGTATTATTTAAATTTAACGTGCTCATAGCTTGGAGTAGGAGGGGGGAGATTGGGAAGCGTAAGTCGATAAATAAATCGACCTCTTATTATTCATGGCGAATTTATAATTAAATCGTAAAATCGACCGAAATGAATAATCAATCGTGCCTCTCTCTTAAAAGCCCGTCCGATAATTGGATCTTGCTCGTTTTTCACGCGCTCCTCGTGGTATCGACATATATATATATATATATATATATATATATATATATATATATATATATATATATAGGTCTGAAAAATATTTGCGTACACTAAGAATTTTTCAAAACGAGCCATACAATGAGTCTAGAAATATATGTATTTCTAAATGTTCTGTTGGATTGTCTCAGTTTTTCAAGATCTTTCGGAGAAATTTTCATATCTTCGTCTTCTCTTTTCAAGAACAGAGGAAACGCACACACACGCACACACACATATTGCATATAGCGTTTTATCTTAGCAAAGGAGCAGCGTATAGTATATTTCAGAGTGAAATTTGTAAGCTCCCTTCAATATATATATATATATATATATATATATATATATATATATATATATATACGCATAAATACATACATCTATATATTTATATAGCATCAAGGAGAGTAAAGATACCTTAAGATTTCACTTTGCTCCTCCCCCTGCGCCCCTCGTTCTTCGCGTCCCGTTAAATTATTGAACCTAAGACTCTTCTTCGCGATGGCTGCAGATAGAAAATCTATTGACTTATTGACGAGCGCGAGAGGCGGAGGCGAGGGATACGCGCGTCTGCGCCCGCGCGCGTGATAAAGCGCCTCGCGCGCCGCCCGAGCGCCCATCCGAACTAAAATCATGTAGTGTTTTAAAGGAAAATATACAGGGACAGAACGCCCGGGCGTTAGAGCACCGGGAGAGGCGGTGCGGGGGGGGGGGAAGGATTCCGGGCCACTTTCTGCAAATGCCTCTCTCAAAGACGACACTTTGCGGGAATATGGGGTTTATAAAAGAAACACTTTTACGTTTACCCGTTTCCGGCGCTGTTCCTCCCGCCGCAGCGAGTCCCCGCGCGTGTCTTCCTTCTCGCGCTTTTCTTCGCGCGCGCGAGCGTTTTCTGTCGCACGCGCGGGGGTAGAGAAAAATTTCGCGCTTTCTTTTCACTTTTGTTTTTTAACAGTTATATTCTTTCGCTTTGGGTGTCGGAGCGCTTCGAACGTTTATGGATGTATAGATAGATTTCTATTTTCGGCCAGGCATTAAAATGGCGGTTGAATATACAGTTCCAGCTTCAAAATAAGAACACTGGCGTATAAATGTATATAAATATAGGGGTGTATAAATATAGACGAGGGCAGTCTGGCTGTCGTTATTTAATCGCTCAATTATAAACATTTTATTTTATACGACCAAATGCAAGACCGATAAAAATATTTGTTATAGAGGTTAATCTAGAAAGTTACATACATACGTAGCATATTATTCTCTGTACGTTCAAAATACGGAATATGTTGGTGGATTGCTATGCTTAATGAATTAGTGCCGATCGTACTTGCGTGAATCAAAAATAAGTTTGCAATCGATACTTAACTTGCAAAAGTAGAAAAATCCACAAGTAATTTATACTGAAAATATTTCATATTTTACGAGGGCCACTGGTGAGCGAGGATAAAAAAAATGCATTATATACCTCACGATTAATTTTGGTTTTAAGGGTTTCAAAGCGAATGAATCCAGATCAGTCTGATTTTCAGTGTAAACCACGATTGATATGGGTAGTTACAAGAACTCCTTCGTTGAAAATTAACGAATCGCTCTCCAAAGAATGTATATTAAAATTAGTTTATGACTGCAGAAGAATTGAGAATAAAAATGTTCTTATTTATGAAGTCTAAATAAGAGATTGCTGCCCCGTTCGTTCGATTCCCATTCAGAAATTTCACCGATTATATAAAAAAAAAAAAATCTCGTAATCTGATAAATCGCCACATCTATAATCGATCGTCAATCTATAATATTTTCACTATCAACATCATATCTGTTCAACAATCTACAGCTGACGAATAAGCGTGCATTTATCATTTTGAACTAGTTTATAACGTAATGTAAGGAATTTGAAAAGTCATAATGTCATATTTAGTAATTGTTACACAAAGGGCGAATGTTCCTTTTAAATTACAACATTTTTGGACACCCAAAATCAACACATACATACATAACCCCTCCCCCGCCCCCACACGCACACAATATTATTTCGAAATATTATTTCTGGCTGTACGTACAATAATGCAGAAGCGATCAGATTCGAAATATTAAATTTAAAGAAAGTAAGTTTCACTTTTCTCAAAAATTTTCTACATCGCTGTTTTTTTTATCTTGACATCAAGATTTTTTCCACCGTTTTTTTTACATATACAGAAAAAACCCACTACCTACCCCAGCTTCCTACCCGTAGAGAGTCTACGGAAGGGAATACTCATAAATGACTTTCTTTGGAAATTCTGCTCGTGCGGCCATTTTTTGAGCATTCTCGTGGAGCGGACTGAAAAATTAATGCAATTTTCACGCCTCCTCTCCTCCACCACGTCCCCCAAAAACGTACTCGCCCTGCAATTACATATATTATGTATATGTATTCCGCACGCACCGGGCTACTTATATATATATATAACGCTCTCATTTAGACGTTGAAAAGTTGCACATGAGCAGCCGGCGGCCTCGGCACGCGTACAAGAAATTCCAATTTAAACATTGAATCCGAATGTTCAGCGCCGAGGCCCTTCCTCTTCTTCTGCTTCCTCGTCTCTCTCTCTCTCCCCAACCACTCGTCGCGCCCTCGCCCTTTCCACGCCGGCCCCACGTCTCAAAACTTCGCATCCTTCGCCGCCCTCTGATCCAGCAGTTATTAGCGAAAACCTGCGGCGCGAGGCAGCCGTATGCGGGGCGGGGGGAGGGGGAGAGGTCGAGGGGAAGGCCGATCGCCAACCGATTCGTTCGCGTCTCCAACCCCAAGACTTCTCGAAATGTTGCTTCGCCTAATGGAATTCGCGGCAGCGCGCGCGATTGAGCGAGAGATCGTAGGTCCTCTGTTTTATTTTGATGTTTACACGGCTTTGCCAGGAAAATTAATAGAAAATTTAGCTATATATATATATATATATATATCAAAAGTGTATAAATGGACTGTGTATGATGGATGAAAATTTTTCGCTCAACTCCTATATACATATAAAATAAAGTATAACCAATGCTATATAATTTACAGCAGCGTGGGAGGGGGCGATTAATCAGAAAGGTAACACGGTAGTTATATATATACACACGCCCCTACCGTAATTATACGCGATTCAAATATCTCAGCACGCACTGCACTCGCGGCGATGCTTCTGAAACTTTCTCACGACGGATACACATATATGATCTGCCTATATGATTGAATCGCATAATAATTTTCTCTTTCTGTACGACATATATGTAATAATAGCGTAAACTCTACGGCCACTAGACTCTCTACCGTTCCCAGCTTTCCCTTACAGACCATATCTATATATTTTCCACTACTACGTCTCCATAGGGCATACCATTTTGAATTATCAATCAATCGTCCGCAATAAATTACAGATCAACATTGACTATATATTGCTTCTCCCATCTTTCATCAACACTATATTGCATACCGGCCTCACCCGTCGTTACAATTAATTATTTTTCTGGAAAACATCGACAAGAACGATGTTGTGAATTCCCATAATGTGGCAATACAACGTATTGTTTTCTCTTTTCTTGCCTTTTAATTATCTGATGGTAAAATTAAGAGTTTTTACAATCTGCACGGCTCCTGGAAAATTTTACGTGTACAATTGAGCAAGCGAAAAGCAGTCTGACCGTGAAGGAAGGTTACTACGTATTTATATGTTTGATCATTGTGGATAATTAATTGTGATTTACCACAAGAAGATGCGTTCATTATACCTTAGCAAACAGTTTCTTCTTATAATTTGAATATATATATAATATAGTTTTTAAAAAAAATCTTATAAATTATTCAATAAGAAAACATTGTACTATAAAAAACAAAAAAAATCATACATTCGACAAAAAGTTTAAATAAACTTTGAGACGCGTTTGAATTTACACTTTATGCCATTTCTTATATTAGGAGCAACAAGAGTTTGGGTACAAGCACTCTAGCTTGAATCTGTATGTTGCCGCCTAGGGGGCGGGGGGTAATGTGCAAAATACGCTACGAATTTTATACGCGAAGCAAGTACTCTGCCAACCGCTCGCCATGCTTACACGATTAAAGGGTGAATAAATTTTTTCGATAATGCATTATCCGTTTTAGAATTAAATCGATGGACCGTTTTTTCGTTTCTTCATTATATGCCAAAACTCTATTTTGCCATAGGTTTGTGTTTTTATTATGTAGCGTATTGGTTCATGAAGGTTTATTCGATAATTTATACATATATCATACATATATAGTAATCGATATAAACATGATAATTTGCTTCATATCGACAACCTATAATAGAAAAAGTATACGGAAAGCCGTGCCAAAAATCACAACTATACGTCTTTTCCTCGTCCTGTGCGATGCTCGGCGCGAAAATATCCGCCCAGCAGTCAGCCAAGATTACTTTTTCGCTTTTACTGGAGCGAGTAAAAATCAATCTTAATCATTAGTCGATTCGCAAGAATTCGCACCCAACTTTTTCCAACACGAAGCTGGCGACTAAAGCAAAAAAAAACAAAAAAAAAAAAGAAAAAAGAAGGAAGGTGAGTTTTTAAGAACTTTCCCCTTTCCTTCGACGCAAATGCGACTACGAAAACAAATTCAATGCCGTAACGTAGAATTTCATAGACCTACCTTCGTCCTCCGACCCTTCCCCCTGCCCCTCAACCATATCTTAACGCACAGCCCCATTCTATAGGGCAATATCGGCGCGAAAGCGGCCGACAAAACTTGCTAAATGAAATAATGAATTCACGATGTGCACGCGGATGCGCGCCGCGGCGTCGAGCAATAAGAAAGCTCTATTTTAAAAATGGGCCTGGAGGCGTGCTTGCGCGGAAGCTTTATAAATATATATATATATATATATATATATATATATATATATATATATATATATAAAGATGTGTGTGTATGTACATGTAGGTGGGGCAGATATGGGTATACATGTAGAGGGAGAAAAATTATTACATTGCCGGCGGATGGGCGAGTTAACTCGAGAAGTGGTATATATATAGTATATCTATACATACTAGTACGGCTCACGAAAGAATCGCGGCGATAAATATATATATGCGGACGTGGAAGAGGGGTCAGAGGCAGCGCTGGGTTGGAATACGGGTAACCGCGTAAATGTGATTTAAGGTGTATAAGGTGCTGAGCGAAAGAAAGAGACCGAGATAGAGAGAGAGAGAGAGAGAGAGAGAGAGAGAAGAGGAGAATGGGTAGAGCAAACGAGAGCAAAGCCGCCGCGGTCGCCTCGGCATGCTCCTATAATACTTAAGCTCGCGCAGCAGCCCCGCGGTATATATATATATATATCGATGTTCTTATAATACGCGCAAATTATGTAACGAGTTGACATCTCTTTTTTCCGGTCCATTCTCCCCCCTGAACCGGCTAACTTGGTCGACGTATGCGACTTTTAATATTATCGCTCTTTTTTGTTCTTTTCCAAAGCGTATTGACACCGTCCGCTATCAAGGCCCCTACGCGAATTCCCGGGCGCGCGCACGCGACCTGGCTCGAGATTGCGCAAATATACCGATACACACACACACACACACACACACACACACACACACACACACACACACACACACACACACACACACACACACACACACACACGCACACATTGATGTACAGTGTACACAAACACGCACGAAGACGAAGGCTAATGCTAACGCGGTCCCGAGCGCGTGCGGATAATCACCGGACGCGGCGGGGGCGTAATTACGGCCAATTGGGTGTGCTGTGGGGGTGGGGGAAGCGAGCACATTTTCACAGTTCTGATGGGAATTCCTTTTTATTTGAAATGCAAAACTATTTGCGTTGGCGCTCGAAATCGTTGTGAACACGGGCATCGTGGCCGGTATGGGAATGTTGTAAAGGCGTTCATAAAAAAAGAAATCTATTAATATATGCGTGCGTGTGTGTGCGCGCACGCGCGCGCGTGTGTGTATAACTGACTGTATGTCAATATTTTTACATCGCATATTACAATATGTGTACTAGTAATAATTTTATTAAAAATATCGGAGACGGAGACTTTCGTTCGAATGGCCGGCGCGGCTGAGACGTTCGAGCAGCTCGATCGATTCGAGAGCTGCGCTTTGCGCGTTTCGAACGTGCCCTCGAGACAACGTTCGTACCCATTATGGTGGACGAACGATAGTCTCCGTCCTCCTAGGTATAATCGTGGTATTACCTGTTATTTACAGTCACTTTGAGAAAAAAAAAAACAAAAAAAAAATTATCATTGAGAAAAAAAGTATTCGGCAAACTGGGCCTTATCCACTTTATTGAGCCTTTCGCCATATATAATGCGTCGTATACACTGGCATACTGGCGTCGTATACGAATGCCATATTCCGCGCCATGTATTCTCTAATGTCGAATCAGTGGAACTCGCCTCACTATTTTCAAAAGGGTGAAATTACATATCACTGGTAAATCAATGAATATTTCACGATTAATCTAGTACGATGTCAAATTTCACGGGGTGAGGAATCTGATTGACCGGTAAAATTTTCACATTAAAGGATCTTTGTATTATAATCGCACATTGTTCGTATCGTGAGCAAAATTTTTGAAAGCGTAAATGGTCCGGTGAAAATATTTTCCAAGTCGCATAAGAAAAGCTCCTAAATTACCCTCTTATATATATATATATATATATATATATATATATATATATATATATATACGTATAGGTGTGTGTGTGTGTGTGTGTGTGTGTGTGTGTGTGTGTGTAACGAGTTGTGACGAAGCTCGCTTCTCTCAAAGCATCTTGATCGTACAAGCAAATCAAAATGTGCGCAAGCCTCAAAAAACCCACTCTCCCGCGAACTCCGATAAATATGTATACATACACAATTGTCGCCCGTGGAAAATAAAAAAAAAAAAAACTGTTTTCCCCTGCTTTTTCCGCCGTATGCTGCGATCGCGCTCGACGCAAACCTACAGGACACACAGTCGGGATTAAGCGGCGAGCCCGGTGTCCCAGCGCTGCAGCGGCGGCGGCGACGGCGGCATGAGCAACAGCAGTAGCAGCAAATCGACGCGGCCATTTGCGCTAAAAGCAACGCGCGCGCTTCCCGGAATTATTATATGTATATATGTGTATATACATATGCATACATAGCCCCATATACATATAGGGTAACTTTTACGGAAAAACCGAAGCCGCTGCCGCGCCCCGATCGTAAACGACGATTTGCCTCTCTCTCTTGCTCTCTCTCTCTCTCTCTCTCTCTCTCTCTCTCTCTCTCTCTCTCTCTCTCTATATATATATATATATATATATATATATATATATATATGTAGAAGGTCCCATAAAACGTACCTCGAACCGATTATTGCGCGCAGCTCCCCCCTCCCCCCCTATCTCTTAACCAACCGTACGTTGTGTGGATATATACGCTAAACGAGATTACAAGCGCCGTTTACCTGCATAGGCGGGGGCGCGCCCCCTCCCCCTCCCGCCATCGTATTATCCCGCTTGCGGCCGCGTATACAAAGCGCGCGACTTGTACGAAAACCACGCCAAGCCTGCTGTGTGTGTGTGTGTGTGTCTGTGTGTCTGTTCCGATTGTAAATACGCAATTTTTATATTTTTTGAATCGAAATTTACATTTGCCCGTTTGCGCTTAAATCATAATGATATAAACATCGATCAGTATATACCGTAAGATCGTTTAATTAATACAATGCGTTACTGTACGCGCGACATTTAACTTTAAACGGTTATGTTAAGCATGTTAGGAATCGTTTAACGACTTATCGCGCGAGTTTCTGAATAAATTTCGAACTCAGTAAATTATATATATAAAATACAGATAAAATACGTTGCATTTTGACGTTCAGGGGATGTTGAGCCAAATATACCATTTGCTCCAACGGCCTAATACGCCTCTCGATCCATTCAAGGCTGTTATATACCGCCCAATCGAATGGAACTTCTGAGAGGGGAGAGTAAGAAGTAATAACCCTTATAGGTAAAAAGGTTAACTGCAATTTTCTTAGCTCTTCGCTATGTTCACGACACTTAAATAATTTTTTAAGTGGCTTTTGACGCCCGCTCTAATGTCCATCCCTCATCCTCCCCTGATCCTTCTTTATTCGATCGTTGGCCTATACATTCCTTCGATTAACGACGATAATGGCGATTTATCGAATCCATCAACATCGGCTTGTATTATGTCCACGATGATGAAAAGTTCGAATTTTGTAATTGTCGTTAGGTATATAGCTGGGGTGAAACGATGTTATTTAATATATATATATATATATATATATATATTTTTTTTTCAATATTAAATATCTGTAAGGCTTGTATTAGAATTAGTCAGCTTTTTTCGGTCCAAAGACAAAAAATAGCGTTTTTGTTTGAGTTGATAAAAACCAAAATTTTCATTTTAAAAGCCAGTGATTATTTATCTATTATGTTAATAATTATAAGATGTTATCGGCACGACCATTAATATACGGCGTGTTATTTATTTAAAAACCGATATTTTCAAGTTATTGTTCGAGGTAACAATGAAACGGAGAAGGGTACGCTTGTTTTTACTTATAATACCGGGCGAAGGGAGAAAGATCGTTTATCATTCATTGTCAAGCCCTTTATAGAAAATCGCGGAAAATCGAGATTTTATTGACTTACCCGGCCGTTACCCCCGGCGACTTTTATTATTTTACTGTTAATTGGCGTCGTATTTTATACTTCATTTATCTGTGCCGTTTATTGCATTTTCCATTGGAGGGAATATTAAGGTTGACTTTTAAGCTGGCTATTTTGGTATATATATATATATTAGATAAGAGGTCTAGAGATTCAATATAGATTTTTAAGCATAATCATATATTATAATATTTTCATCATTTTATAAGTAATCGATACATTATCTATATTGTAAAGAACAAAAATAATTTGCCCCTAATAAAGATTGTAAGAAAGAAAATTTTTACATTATAAGTAGTTTTCCTATGTATGTGTATATATATATATATATATATATATATATATATATACATATAGATATATACATATATATGACTAATCTACGGAAAATTCTTGCGACAATAGAAACTTTATGGTAGCCCACGCAGTAGAATCACTCGCAGTTCCGATGAGATCCACAGATTAAATAAAAACCATTTTGCTCTGGGAACAAAAGGTCTTAAATTTCAAATATATTATATATATATATATATATATATATATATATATATATATATATATATATACATAAATAGCATTACGTAGTTGACTTTTGACGAAACCCGCACAACGTTTGGTATCTTTTAAGATGTGGAGTCACAACTAGAAAAAGGTTCTAAAGAATGCGGCAATACGAAATTCTTATTACAATATGTGTGTGTTTGTGTAAGCAGGTGTAAGCCCCAACACTATATACAGAGCTTTCCTGACGCTGGCCACTTACAATTTCCGATGCTTACACAACCCATTACACGAGGCAGAGGAGAGAAAAAAGAAAGGACTTCAAGGACGCTAGATATATACATGTAGATCGGAATTTAGTAGAAAGGTGTCCGTGGGTACTCGGCGCGATAAAAGGGTGAGAGATAGAGGGAGAGTCAGGGATTCGGCTTTGAAGAAGAGAAAACGCGCCAGAAACGGCCTCCGGTTCCGGACAATACGAGGGATATAATCCAGTACCACGGGGATCAGATTGTAAAGGCTCGCGCCCGCATAAACCAGTTTCACTTTGTCGACGATGGCGCGCGCGTCTTGCGCGCGCCCTCCTTATCTCAGGCCTGCGACCGCAACTTTTCTCCGGTGATGAGGGGCGGGGGTGTGGGAGGGGGGGGGAGGCTCATGCCACGGGAAAAGGTCGAGGGAAAAAAAAAGACCCGAGGTAAGGAGCGGCAGACGGGGAGAAGCCAATGGGACGATATGGGACGTCGTGATTTCGAGGAGGGCCGGGGGAAAGGAAAAAGAACCAAAGGAAAGGTAGGTAGGTCCCGTGGCGAGCGCCCCGCCGCGGTGGTTTAGATGTCCATCCGATATGTATATACGGCGAGGCTCGCCTGGGAGATACCTACTTACAGGATTATCTGACGCGTTTATCCCTTTCTTCTCTCCTCCCCCTCCCCCTCTTTTCTCGTTCGCGCGAGAGGGTCGTGTATGTTTACTCTTATGGTTTGCTCGACGTTACGGGCGAGGCGAGTCATGAGTTTAGGCTCGACTCCGAATTAAGTCGAGAGGATGCGGCAACGAGGTAGGCATCGCCCCGGCGCGATAACCGACGCCGGGATCTTCGATTGGCCGATGCATTCGCAATGTCCTCCAGCGAGGGATTCAACTCGGCGGTGGGGGGGGGGGAAGAGTTAAATCGGCGAGTGGGGGATGCGAGAATCGCTCGAAGCGCCCACGGCGGTCGTAATAATCTCATGGCTTCGATGACATTGTCGTGGTAGGCACGCCTGTTTCGAGGGGCTGCGGCTCGAAATGCCGAGCGTAGCGGCGACAAAGAAAAAAATTAGTCACTGTAAATTTTCTACTTTTCCACGAGCCCAATTCAGAATAGATCCGAGATTTGGGATAGATTAGAAGAATGAAGCAGCTAGCCTGACCATGTTTTTTCCTATTACGCGTGCTGTGATATGAATCTGGCATTATAGCTTTGGGGTATGTCGCATTACATTTTAGATTATCCTATACGTATATTCGTACATACGTATATACAGGATAATTTCAGAATATGTATAAAAATTCGGAATAAATTTAACGAATTTGTCATTCAGTACTGAAATCTGAAACTTTTATGAATATGATATATTTCTTTCAAAGTCATTCCTATCCGGCATGTATGTAACTTTTGTATTTTTTTTAATAGATGTATTATTAAATATTTCTATAAAATATGTATTATTGCGTCAAAAGCTCGGTCCGTTGTATCCATTTTTAACTACCAAAGATAGAGAGAGAGATATAGAGAGAGAGAGAAAGGGAGAGAATCTGTGGGATAGAGAGAGGGGGGAGAGAGAGTGCGATAGAGAGAGAGAGAGAGAGAGGAGAGGAGAGAGAGAGAGAGAGAGAGAGAGAGAGAGGGTAGGGAGTCAAGGGATATCCAGCCAGCTAATACTGGACTACGCAGCGAATTATAGTAAGGTTACATCTATCGTATTTGACCTATATAGTGCTGCATGTGGAAGATACCATGTAGAATGTTAGCATTGACGAATTTTATTCGTCTGGAAATGAAACTGGATTGTCGGTCAATTTTCGACGGCTTGGCCGAGCCGAAATGACGACGATGCGCGAATTGAAAAATTCCAAACTCGAATTTATTTCAATATCCTGGGTATGTAAAATATTTATGGTACATAAAATTTCTCCTGCAGGATTTTCTTCTTTTTTATATGAAATAATGAAAAAAAACATAAACAAGAATCAATGGCGCCTGCCCAAAAGCTTTGCTTGTCTTTGAAAAATTTGCTTGTCTTTGAAAACTTTGAAAAATCCATTTAATACTCAGGATGGCGACGCTTCATGGAGTCCGAATTCACGTATTTCCTGTATATTTCCGATCATGGTCATTACTGCACGTAGACCCTGTAATAATGTTTTTTATTATTATAATTTCTATCATATTGTTGTCGAGCCCGTTTTTTCATAGGATCGCAGTAGATCATACCTGGAATTCGATTCTAATATTGATCATACCCGTGCTATTATAAAGTAACTATTAAACAAGCCTCATTAACACTTTCCTTTCTGTTTCTCATTTACTTCGTATGGATTCCATCACGGAATTGATCAAAATTGTTCGCTATGCTGATTTAAGCTGAAAATTGTTTATTATTTTTTCTTCGTTCAAGCCAAACATCAGCGATAACTCAGATAGGCATTATAAGAAAAATATTAGCTTTAGCATTAACTGCTACTGTAATATTACTGGCACATAATTTTGACATGTCGTATAACTCATTATAAAATCAGCATTACGCATACTGTAATTCTACAAAGTTTCAATGAAATTCTATAAAATATTAGATGTATATAGGTCATTATTTAATTATCAATATTTGGATAAATAAAATATTACGTAATGTTCTGCCCGGAATTATTTTAACGGGATGGGGGGATGAAATTGACAATGGTCGCGACGAACACAACGAATCCTAATTTTGCTATCCGTTCGTCATCAATCGTATCTGAAACTCTCATTCTCTCGCGGAATTCCGATCGAGCAAATAATATAGGATAATATATATTGCTAAAGTCGTAGTGAGCATTGTCGTTTATTTTCAAACGTAAATAATTTAATTTATCATAACTTATTTAATGCCTCAAAAAGGGGCCTCGGGGGAAAAATAACGTACTTAATGCTTCAAATTTTCAAATGATATTTATTTTTGTTAAATACGTCGCTGTGCACGAACATACATATATAAACGTCGCAGGGACGAAATTTGAGAAGATTTCTCGAGGCAGCATCTTATCGAAACAAAAGAAAATTACACGAGGCCATATTTATCAATCTCCCAGAAAATAATGTATAAAGTAAGGGGGGAATAATGCAGCCGAAATCTTGAAAGCCCAAAGTTTCTGATAAATAAGGAACAAACAGAGTGCATCGGGAGCGGTTATCAAAGTTTGATTAAAAGTTGGTTTCCAGGACAGAGTCGCTGCTTAATAGCAGAGAGGAAGAGAGGTCACGATAGATGGATGGATAGATAGATAGATAGAGATAGAGAGATAGAGAGAGAGAGAGAGAGAGAGAGAGAGAGAGAGAGAGAAAGACTGAGAGAGACCGAATGAGCCAGCCACATAGCGGTAGAGGCGCCGATTAAATCCTCCTCGCCCCGGCGTCTCGTTCTCCGTTTTCATTTCGATGAATATGAATGAAGGAGAGCCGAGGCCCTTTCGCCCCCGCCCCACCTCCCAATCCGTCCCCGTTTTCGCGCGCCGCCCACCCTCCGGGGGTATTTTTGTAATTAAGTTTTTTATCATCTCGAAAACTGGCGCCCAGAGGGTCACTGGGGCGACCGATGGAAACGAGATTCGCCCCGATCTTTTATATATAAATATATATAGGATGCATCGACGCCCTCTCGTATATAGGTGGCCAAGGGTCGCGGCGGAGGGGAAGGGAGGGTGGGGGGGGGGGGGGGCGAGCAGGGGAAACGAAACATCCTTTGTCGGGCTATTGCGCCCGGCCTTTAACCCTCCAACCCTTTCTCCGTTGAATATTTATGGAGCGAATTTCGGCGCTGCTTCGCTCGCGCGGCTCGTCCGTTTACGTTGTTTTTTTTTTTTTTACCTGGATCCCTTCGGTGCCCCCGCGGATTTAGCGCCTCTGTGCCCCGGGCGTGCCAGGGATAATCAAGGCTATAACGCAGTTGCGAAAGATAGAGAGAGAGAGAGAGAGAGAGAGAGAGAGTGAGAGAAGAGAGCGCGGAGAAGCTTTTTTTTAGTCGTAGATGAATATTAATTTCTAAAACCATCCTAAGCAGCGAGTTCTGTGCGCGGAGATAATCCCAATGTAAAGCTGCCACCGGAGACCCTTTACCAAGTAACTTGAAATTATAGTTCTGTCCCCGTTCGTGTGGGAAAGTTCTTCCGACCGGGCGATTTTTCATTTCTGCGAGTGTCGAGCGAACTGCGGGATTAAGGAACCTCGTGGTATCCTCGCACGGATTAATACAAAGCAGATTTTACATTTCGGTGGGAACGCTTTCGCGACAGCGCATGACTAGAAATCCAAGGAGAACAAAAAGAAGTACTTGCGAAAAATAACTGCAAATATCCTGTGTGTGTGTGTGTGTGTGTTTTTCTATTTTTTTTTTTGGAACTCTCAATTCAAATCCGTGGAAGCGTCCACGAGTCCTAAGCTTAATACAAACTTCCTTCAGAAAACCGCAGACCCCACGACCACAAGCCACAGGCCAAAACCACGAACTCCAAGATTTACAATTTTAATTTTGCTTTGAGCAAATTTTTATTTTCTCTTTTTTTTTTTTTGTTGTTGTTGGAAATGTGGAAAACATCTGAACTGCCGTAGAATAAAATGCTAAACGGATTTGAATTTAGGGTTCAAAAAAAAAATATATATATATTATAGTATAGGAATAACAAGTACCTTCAGAGAGGTTATTTTTTAAATTCGTCGACCTGCATAATTGGAACGCAAGCGAATCGAAACATTATGTATAAACGCACGCACGGGAAAGTCTTTTTTCCGGTAAATAAATAAGGAACGATGATCTAACGGATTTTTAAACTATAAGTTGAAGGGGCTGAATTTACTCGAGATATCTTCTTCCCTATTCGACGAATAATTTAATCGAATAAAGTAATCGAATCACAGCCTGCCTTTCTCCTCGACTCCTTTGGATTATTCGACTGGAAATGGCCCTCCACGCAGTCCCAATTTTATTATCCGCAATGCCTATACTATATATATATATACATATACCATTTTATATTTCAGCTCAGTAAATATCTGTAGTATTTTTGTTTAGAATCGTATCAACAAAATTATGCAAGTGATTATTTATTAGGTTTTTTCTTAATATCTTGCAGATGCTCTATTTACAGACGTTCTTCCTGATTTCTTTATTAATGTTTTTCGAATATAGTGCATTTATTACATTGCCCTACGTACACACGACACTTCAATTATGGCATGTCCTGAAAAATCATTCTTTGAAATTTCGACTGTAAATTTTTAAAATCACGTTTAACAATGACAGTTAATAATTACCATTAACTTCCGTCCAGACACGAACCATTGTCAATTTACAATCCTTCATCGCTATTAATTATTGATTTTATATTATACAACAGTTTGCCTCGTAAATAAATAAATTTTATACTTCGCGCAATCGTTTTCGGAGCAAAGTCCATGAAAACCGAGAATCTTTCGCGAAGTTAATATTCTCTTTCATAATTTATTCTTCGAGGAAAATGAAAACTTTTAATGAGCTCACTCGGCTACTGAAAAATATTCATTCTGGAGTTCTGTTGAGACAAAAAAAAAAAACAATACTTTCAAGTATATATTTGATAATCATTGCACTCGGTAAAATCTTCGGAAAATCCGTTATTTTATTAAATGCTGAAAGCTATAGTAAAACAAGAAAACAAAACAAATCAGGAGGAAAATAAAGGGAGACTGCACGTGGGAGAGGAGAGAGAGAGAGAGATGAGAGAAACGAACCGCATCAATATTTATATACATTTCGCCCTTAAAATTCTTCTTCCGGCGAACTTCGCATAACAATGCCATCCCATTGTTATCCGTAATAAGTATAAAATAATGACGTCGAAAAATATAAAGATAGCCGAGCTAGTTGGTAGTGAAAGAGAGCGAGAGAGAGAGAGAGAGAGAGAGATAGAGGAGGGGTTAAGCAAGGCGTCGCAGATATGGGGGAGGGAGGACGGTCGTCGTCGGGGTGGGTATATACACAGTAATCGAGCTTTAAACGGCGCGGGTGCCGAGGCGATAAAGAAAATGGAACGCGCGCGGCGAGCGGACGGAGGAGCGCCAGCGCGTGGAATATAAGGAGACTATGGGGAGGTGGGGTGGTAGAGTGTGGGGGAGGGGGGAGGAGTGAGCGGCGAAATCGTCCTCTCGCTCTCTGCGTCTGTCGCTGTAAAGGAGTTCGCTGGATCGCGGGGTGGGGGGAGGCGGATGGCGAGAGGTTGCGCCGAGCTCTATAAAACGCGAGGAAAACTGCGCCGCCCTGCGTATATATATATATATATATATATATCTATGTGTGTGTGTGTGTGTAGTCATCGCCAGTGCCGGTGGGTCGGGGCCAGTGATAGTTGGGTAGGCGGGCGGGGGAGAAGGCAGGCGTCGCGGGAGGCGCTCCCCGGGATGGAAGAAAAGTGTTTATCCACGAGATTGGACGCGTCCTCGGCCCCGTCCTCCCTCCCGCTCCTCGCCCGGACCCATCCTCGTAATCCCCTCGTGGCAATCTCGTAATCCCCCGCTCTCTCTCGCCCTCCGTATAACTCCGGCGAGCGTGCGAGCGAGCGAGAGCTTCGCTCGCCCGGCGTCTTTTCCTTGCCTCTCATCGCGGCTCTATCGTCGTTGTCCTTATATACACCCCCGTCCCGCCATTTTGGACTGAAACCCTGCCATCGTCAATCCTGTCCCTCTTCTTAGGAGTGGGACAGAGAGACAGAGAGAGAGAGAGAGAGAGAGAGAGAGAGAGAGAGACGCCAGCTCATGCGGCGCTTCGTTATTTCGAGCGCGGCTCCGCGCCCCGCACTGCTGGAGAGCCCGCCAAGAGGTAGATTTCGACTCTTTTCTTTCTTTCTCGCCGTGGGAAGATTGAGGGACGGTGGCTGTGGAGGGGGGAGGGGAGCTGGGTGGGAATCGAGGACAATCGCGAGCCGCGGCCGCCTCGTGTCTTGTCCGTGTCGCTCGTTACCCACTTCTCTCGCGCCTCGTCTTCTTCCCTCGTCATCTCGCCCACCCTTTGATTTTCTCTCTTTCTTCCCACCTCCTCTGCCCCCCCCGATCTCTCCCTCGCTCTATCTCTAACGCGCGCGCGGGCGCGCGTAGCCTCTGTCTGCTACTCGCAGGGAAGATTCTTTGCGCTGCGCGCGCGAGGAAAATGGTCGTTTTACTCTTAACGCTTGCTCCCTTTGTCCTTTCAGCCCACCCACCTCCAGCCCCTCCCCCTGGTCGCTTCATTTTTCCCGCCCTTTAGCTCGTTTCCCGAAGTTTTTGTTTCTTTTAAGCGCTTCCCAGCCACCCCTCCTTTGTTGAATAGAGATCGTGAATTTTAATTGGCGAGGGTGGCAGTGGGGGAGGGAAATCTCGTATTGTTCGCGATCTCGTTGCGGGGTCGCTGAAGCTCTCCGCCAAAGTTATTTCTTTTTTTTTTTACTTGCTTTTCTTTAACTTATTTCGGTGAACACGCGTGTACTTACGTTTGTGACTGTATTTTTGTTCGAATCTTCAAAAATAAAATTTGACATACTTTCGCGGTCGAAGAAGGCTTGAGGTCGCTGTAGACTTTCACCTTGGATTACAATGCTATATTCTATCGCAATATTGGAACGTGGAAAACCAGATCGTTGAATACGAGATGATTTATGGAGGGTAGTGGGAGGGTTTACCTAATATTGTAACGGTCTCTTCCAATTTGCACGCAAGCACATAAACTCATAGATTATTATGCATATACGTTAGATCGCTGAACATTTTCTGGAGCTATACAAGACCTGGTCAGCAGTTCGGTTTGTTGAAAATTCTTCACTCTTAGTATTTTATATAAATATATAAATTTTTTTAAATTTACTTCTAAGTCTTCAACTTTCAACTTCAAAGACAATTCTTCGAATAATAAAAAATGTAACATATTTTAGTCTGTAAATGTAATTAAATCGTATTAATTCTTTGATTAGAAATCTAGAACAAAATTTATCATATATAATTAATGCATATTAATTATTATTATACTATGTAATAATAATTAAAAAGAAAAACAATTAATATTGAATTAAAGGTGATTAAGAATTGGGACGAAAATGTGAAAAATAAAACAAATACTTTTTCATAACGCGCTTTTCCGAAACAATTCAGCTAAAAGTAAAAAACAAAATTAACAAATAGTAAAATAATGAAAGAAGTATGAAGATGAGATAAAAAAAATCGTAAGCCTCGTAAAAATCTACCTGATTTGCAGATGAAAATGTTAAATAATGACTGAACTTGCAGTAATTAGTTCATTCAAGTGGTCAAATGCTTATAGCAAGAATTTTTTGACGAGGCCCGCGCTTTTCATTTTTGCTTTTGAATTTTATTCTATACTTCATTTATCTTTTACCTTTTAGTTTATTTTTTTCGATATAGTTCTTTTTATGTATTATTGGAATTTGTTTAGAAAAGCGCGTATGAAAATTACTCATTAATTTGATTAACATTTTTATTTCATAGATCGTTGGTTAAATTATTGAGGAGGCATTGTGAACATTATTTTTCGATAACAATTCACGTCACGCTCATTGACGAAATCCCATATGCATTTTAATACTCGCACATATATTAAAATGATATCGAAACGATTGTAAAAGGTGTGTATCAGCTTTAAAATTTTCAATTAATACATTTCGCGTTTTAATTGCATTTTCATCGATTTTTGATTATATATCATGCGCGTTATTAGTGTTAAAAGCAAATTTTTAAGCCCCCCCGTTTTAAAAGTCAATAATTTATTAGCAATTTCATTTTATACTTTATGGCAAATTACATTTGACGACGGAGTTATATAGGAAAAAGTTTTATGATTATACTTTGAGCTTTAACTGATTATAATAAGCATATATAAATAGAAATTAATGAATCTGTAGTAAATAAGTTTTTTTATTTTTTTCTACAGAGTACTTTTTTTATAAAATCTTATCTATAATGGGATAAATTTGCCGTAAAAATTATCGTAAAATTCATTATAATTATGGAATTTCGTAATCCGATTGAAGATACGAAACTAAAGAATCGTGCGAGAAAAATTATTCAGTTTTATACTATTTAACCTCTGTCAAATTAAAAACTATTTCGACGATTTGATTATTTATCCTTCTTAATTGAGAATGATAACTACTGTTGAGAAAGTAAAATATTCCAATTGTCACGCGTTTAACATACATATTATGGTAAATTCTCATCCTAATAGAACTGTAAACTTTTAAGGCATGAAATTAGCATATCTTGCCGCATTTATAATTGATCTACGATGGGAAATACGAAATTTGCTTGAGTTCTGCATTTAATAAATGCCGTGCGACGCGTGATTATATTAATCTAAAGCTTCTTTACTTTTATGCCGTCAACAATGAGCAGCGTTATCAAACGAACCCTCGACGTCGTGGGTAGCACAAAGAGGCACGGGGCACGAGCGCTTTCCGGGTGAAGCACCCTCGGAAGGGACCTCGGAAGCAGCGAAGTACGGCAAAAAGAGAATGAAAGGGCACCGAAAAAGATTGGGTTTTATATAGAGTATATATATATATATATATATATATATATATATATATATATATACACAACAATAAGGGCAGATGTATATGTTAAATTAAAATTCCAGGAGTTTCGATTACGCTCATTATTCCCAAAATTTCCCATGGAACTTAAGCATGAAAATGATACGGATACACGCGCGGCTCCGTCATAGCCAGAACCAGTGTGCACATGGCTTAAGAGGGAAACGGCGAGAAAGGATGCGTATGAGGACTTTTAAGGGATTGGGGTAAAATGAGCGTTGAGTACCGATTCTTCAAGTACTCTCTGAGGAATCTTTCTGAAAATTTCGAGGAGAAGTTTTTAAAAAAAAATAGTTTACTGTAGATGTAAATACCTAAATAAAATCATTACTTAAATACCTTTCAGAAATCAGAAATCTTTCCCTAGAGCTCTTCTGTAGATATAATTTTTGTTTTTTTAAAAAAAAAATATATATATATATATCGAGAGAGAGTGTATTATACTGTAGTTGCTTCAGTATATGCAGTCTCGGTTCATGCGTATAGCTGCCCTAATTTCTTTCCCTTCGTTATATAAAGATTATATGTGTATATATATATATATACGCTATGAATGTGCCACTTTACTCGAGCGGATGAACAAACGGCTGCGACACACGTCCATCCGAAATTTTAATGAAAAAAATTTTCCATCTCTCAACCACGTTCTCGTACCCCCGCCGCTTTCATCTCCCCCCCCCCCCGCACGCCCAACCGCGACCCGCCATTTACGGACATTTGAGAACGAAGACGCCCTGGAAAACCCCTTTTCCGCGGCAGAGTATATATTTACGACTCTCGCGTTTGCTTCCCTCGACAAACAATCCGTCGATCCAATGATGGACTTAGTTGTTTAGATGGGTAGGGGCATCGACAAATCCGACACCGCAGCGCTGATGTCGGAGACTGTAACTAGGCATATATATATATATATATATATATATATATATATATATATATATATATATATATATAAATCAAGCGACGCGTGAAGCGCGGGACAAACAATGGCAGCGCGGGCACGGGATACGACATATAGACCGAGTTGCGGTTAGGGTGGAGGAAAAAATAATGGATGAGAGGCGGTGGGCGTTGCGGGAGGGGAGGGAGGTAGCGTAAATCCCATCAAGAGCTTCTCGACTTTCCTTTTGGCTAATGCTTCGTCTGTCGAAGCATATTTTATATTACATATACTCTGGATTAAAAAGGATATTTAGCGCCCCTTTGTATTTGCCAGCGAAAAAACACGTTGACGAAATCGTTGAAAATGAAGATTAGAGCCTGCTTTTCAAATAATACCTATTTAATTGATAACTCGTAGAAGAAGGCGTAAGTTGATTTATAATGGGACAAAACTCGCGACAAAACTTTTGGGAAAGAAAAGGTTCAACGCGCTTACGAGGGGAGACATTTTATAAAAAGAAAAATGATCTTCACGAGTATACACATAATATAGTGTAAAAATGGAAATAAGTGATATTTTAATTATGTTTTTCTGATTTACAAAAGTTATATATATATAAGTTATATAATCCAATAGCATATTAAAAAAAAACAGAATAAATGTGATTGTATTTTTTACACTTTAATTAAAATTAAGAAATTCAATAAAAATAATTTTTTAATAAATGTATTTCTCTTAATAATTGTAGTACCTGTATTATGTTTAGAAACACATCTCTAATGCCATTGGTACATGGCTTTTTTATAGCAATATTATTTTTATTGTTCTGATTCACTCTTGACACTGAAACAAATTTTTTCAGATATCAAGAAAATAACTAAATTATTTTCTTAAATCAAGAAAATAATTTACTTGCTAGAAAACATGAAAATATTTTCTTGATAACAGAAATAATCATAAAATCAATTATATAATTGGACTTTTAACAGCTCTAGATTCAGAAATACAACGAAAGCCCAAAGTACTATTGCCACTTATTTAAAAAGTACTATTCTTTACAGCAGTTCCTCTTATCGATAACTTTTTGATAATCCGAAGAACAAACTCACGATGCATTTTTTACACTTTTCACTCTACTATGACATATTTTATGATTTTTTTTTCAATCCTCGGCATACTTTTCCTCTTTTATTCGACAATTCTTAAAAAATTTTGATATTTTACTAATGTAAGCAGTACTTTAGCTCTCTTATTGTATACTCATGTCGGTCATGTCTGTCAGTTATGTTCACCTTGCGCATATTAGATTCAAAGCTCGAGAGCTGTATGACTCCGTATTAAATTCCAAATTGCGATAGCTCGAAGGCAATCTTCCAAATCATGCCGAAATTAGTTAGAATATTATTTTGAAATTAGTAAAATTACAGCGATGAACGAACTTTTCGTCACCGAGCCGTTAATGACAGATTTCTAAGATTGCATTTATAAGCGCGGCGACCTAAGAAATCCTTAAAATTGCCATCCTCGAGTTTCCGTCACATTTTCCATTCGTAAGCGAGAAATTTCAGCGAGTTGCTGGGCGTATCGTTTCGAAAATTATAGGAAACCGTGCGCCCGGTGCTCACGACAGTCACGTGGCGCGGCGAGAGAATGTGAATGCCGATGGCGCATTCTGGATTTTAATCCGTACGCGTGGATTTGGTTATCATGCGCCGTTGGTTAGATATTGTTACTATACTCGGTCTATTCTCTTACCGGAGCACTGGAAATAGAACGAAATTTCATTTTCTAGAAATAAAACGCTGACATATAAACCAACGTAACATATATATATGTGTCGACTATATAAAGAAAAATCAATTTTCAAAGGAAATTATCGAAAAACCCGTTGGTTTTCTTTTTTCTTCCTTTTTTTTAGTTTATTACGTCTAGAGTAAGTTAAGAAATATCGATAAACATATGCGCGAACTCAAAATGATTATTATTTTTAGTAGTAACACTGTACATTTACAGAATAGACATCTCGAAAATGTTATAAATATTCGAGAGAGAAAATTATTTCCACTTTGATTGCATAATATTCTCAGAAGCTAATATATCTTGTGAAATCTTACGAGGCTTCGTATTTCTTGCAATTCACGTATTCACAAATTATCTTAGAGTACTTTATAGTACAAAATGTAATTGTAGGTTTATAGTAATATATCGTTCATAGTATATTTCCTTGCTTTGGGTCTACAGAAACAATAGATTAAATTACAAAAAAAAAAAACAAAACATTTATTTCGACATTGTAGGTCTCAATCTAGAAAGTGCCGTATTGTCCTGTTTCCCATTCTTTTTGTCGTAAACTCTATCTTTTTTCCTCCCTACCGACTGGCATATTAGAGTCCGTTTGAAGTTTACTACGACGACTCGAAAACGGCGTAAACCAAAACTTGAGGAAATAATTTTTGCGCGCAGATTGCTCGTTATTACAAGATTATCCCCGAATTACAAAAGCTTCTTCTCGTTCGCTTCGAGCACTGATGATTAGCACATTTTTATGCTTGAAAGGAAAGCTTTATCATATTATTCTATATAGTTTATTATATTTATTATATATGCTTCAACAAGAAAGCTTTATTATACTCGGCTAAGATTTTTCAATGTTTTTTCCCCCGAAAGCTCAGCGACAGAGTCGCTTAATACCATAAAATATCGAACCCAAGACCAATTAAAAGAATTTCGCATGGATTCATTGAGTCGATCCACGCACCGCCGTTATACACGCGCATGTACGAAACAACTCGACGAGTCGCCTCCTCTCTTTCGGTTATCCCCGGAAAACTTTGCGATATATATATATATATATATATACATAAGCTGCTGTTTGAGGGGCGGACATGGACCGCTGGCGGAAAGCGGGGGAAGGAGGGAGGCAGTCGTACACCGCCCGAAACCACAGTCCTCCGTTCTAACGAAAAGTAAACCTTTTATACCGTCAGTGTAAATATACGCTGCGCGGGTGGGCGACGTGTCCTATACAGTCGCTCTTCTATATACATATATATATATATATATATATATATATATATATATATATATATATATATCGAAGCTCCTCTTCTCCCCTCTGTGCTTTACCCTCCTTCTTTTTCCTCCTTATTTTTGTTTCTCTTTATACATATATATATATATATATATATATATATATATATATATATACATTTTGTCTCCCCTCCCTCTTTACACGAATTGCTCGACTTAACCCCCATCCTCCGTATGCAAGTACATGTAATGCCGGAGAGGTAAGGAAAGAGAGAAAGAGGGAGAGATAGAGAGAGGTGGAGGGCGGAGATTTTTTTTACAGAGTCCCATCACCGCATTCTACACGTGCCCTCTACACTTTTCGCCGTGAATAATTTCGCTATAACGTGCTCCTTAAACGGATTTTCCTCCCCCCCCCCTTACCCAGCGTCCAGCCGGTACGTATCACGCGCGCGAGGAGGCGAAAATCTGTCGGCCGGGGG
>JACCIC010000012.1:2547500-2555000 GCA_018907035.1 Sycobia sp. Sy_11 | reverse complement strand
ATGCCCGCAGCATCACCACCGACACAGCCACCGCCGCCGCCGCCAAGGGGGGTTAATCCCTTTTTGCTGAATTAAATCTCTTTTAATTAATTTAATTTAATCGTCAAACACGGTTTTTCCGAGCTCCACCTTTTCAGCGTCTCCTCCTCCTCCAGCCCCCCCCCCCACTCCTCACCGCCGTCCGGCCCCATCCCCCTGCTTCTTACTGCACTTCGTCCTCCCGGCGAAGCGCGTGGAAGGCAAACGACGAGAGAGGCCGGAAAGAGACGCGCGCGCGCGGTTTCCCATAAACCGCGCGGCCCGCGCGACTATAATGCTATATATACGTTGGAAAAGGAGAGATGCGGAGGAGTGTAAGCCGCGCTTACCCCTCGCCTACCCTCGCCCCTTCTCCACCTCCACGCCGAGTACTTAACTTGTTTCTCGTTTTACGCGCTCATTTATATATATATATATATATATATATATATATATATATATATATATATATATATATATATACATACATTCGCGTACGCCGTGATGGTTTCCCGCTCGCGGTACTGATGACGAGGGGAAAGAGAGAGAAAGAGAGAGAGAGAGAGAGAGAGATAGTGAGAGAGATAAAGAGGCGGGGGTGGTCGTCGAGTCGCGCACATCAGAGCAGCTCGCTTTGACGCTCGTCCGGCCGGTCGCGGTCTCTTCTTCGCCGTCTCCTCCTCCTCCTCCTCCTCATTCTCGTGCACCGGAAAAATGTCGGATTAGCAGCTTCCCCCGGTATTCGTGCGTATAATATAGGCCCTTGATTTTCCCTGAGCTGACCTCGCGGCCCCCGGGGCGACGCGGACAATGCGCGTTCTGTCTTCTTCGCGTGTATTGTACTATGTGTACATATAGTGTATATATTATCAAGCCTCCGCAGGGCGCGATTCTCACGGCGTTCTTCATCACCCCTACTTACTCCGACGTTCTTTTTCTTTTCTTCGTCTTTTTTTTTTTTTACTTGAAGCCGGAGCTGACGATTATCAATTCTGCAATTTCCGTGGCCATTTTTTCTTAGCGTGGAATTTTTACAAAATTCACTGGTACAGCACAGAATACAATTTGTGTTCCAATTGTGTTACAATTCAAAATTCAATTTCACGATAATATTGGGATATGATTGTTAATATGAAAATAACGAAGATTGGACACTGTGAATCATTAGATATTTTTCTAATTTAAATTTATTCTAATTCGAATTTTTCGAAATTTTTTCCAAAAAAAAATTTATTTTTTTAATTTTTCTTTTGAAACTATTGATATCGAAGAGTCATACGATATATTATTTAAACGATACTGTAAATTTCGATTTGAAGGAGGCTCGAATACAGAGCTTTTAAGCAATACTTTGTTTGGTGGGTCCATCTTGATTATACCTTTACACTTCAAGCCAATAATTGCCCACATATTTATATAATTTACGCGCGCATAATACACACACAAACATACGTAATATATATATATATATATATATATATATATATATATATATATAATAATTATATACTTATTTATATTTTATGATTACATATTATTATTTACATATTATTCTTTACATGCCTATGTTTTTAGATGGGATAAATTTTACCGAATGAAACGCATTTTCTTTCGCTCATTTATTTTTAATCTACATTTATTTTCTGCTCTATAACTTTAAGTAACTATTTTTTCTAGCTACCCACATGTATAACACACACATACATCGCACCTTTTATATTTATTTACATTTATATTATATTTTTAAATATATAATCATTATTTTTCTCCTTAACTCTGCATAATTATATGTCGAAATTTGCTACAGAAAAAAAAGAACATGCATATAGTTTTCCTGCATCAGATCGCAAATTAATAAATATTTTAAAAAGTTCATAAACGAAAAAAATTGTATTTTACTTCCCAAATTTCTGACTGGAACGTTGATATTTCGACGATATTGACTTTACCCACGGCGGAACTCAAAGTAGCATAGGCCCCGATCAATTTTTTCCTTCTATTCCCCATCTGCATCGCTCCACGTCCCCACCCCCCTCTCCCCATATTAAAGCGCCGCCGCCTCTGATTCGATCTTCGCCTCATGTCTTCCGCATACGCGCAAATCTATATGTATCCTGTCGCTCTCGCGTTCGACACCGCGACGCATCGGAGATAGAGGTCGCGTCGGCTCGGGCGTTTCGCACTACGCCTCGCGCGTACGCGTCGGTCGGCGACTTGGACGTTTCGGCGCGGCCCTGGGCGCGCTCCGATTCTCGCGAAAATCCGGATTCTCTCTTGTGACCCGTCTCGCCGAGGCCTCCTCGGGCTGCTTCGCCCTCCCTCATTCCCTCCCCCCCTCCACCGCGACCCCGTTGCATATGGCTAGCTACTATCCCGTATATAGCTATCGTGTATCTACGCGTGTACATACAGAGACCCTGGAGCGAGGTATATACGTATAGGCGAACGATACCGGCGAAGCGCGGAAATGAATGCTTTGTCCGATTGTTAATTAAAACGCCCCTTTCTCCCTCGCTCTCACTCTCTCTCTCTCTCTCTCTCGCTCTCCCGTCCATCGCGCGGCGTTCGACAAAGACGCACCCTGCCGCGCTCGACCGGCGGGGCTTAACGAAGGTTCACGGGGGCCACGGGACTTCCCGCTCGGCGCCTCATACGGCCGCCGCATGTATAAGCTAACAATTACGAAGAGGAGGAGAAGAAGAAAGGAGGGGGGGAAAAAGTGAGCGAGCGACCGAGTGCGAGAGAGAGAGAGAGAGAGAGAGAGAGAGAGAGAGAGAGAGTCCGCGGGAATTCGATTGTCCATTACGCCGAGCGAGCTGCCGCGGATCGCCGACTATGCACCTCATCAAAACCGGCAAGGTTCAACGGCTCGCCTCGCAGCTCGCTAGCGAGGGCCGGGCGAAAACGAATAGGCGAATGAATATCCACTTCTTCCGGCTTTGTTTAGATTTTCGCACACGTGCCGGGGTTATAACCATTAGTGCCGTCGAAGATAGTGTAAAAATACTTATTCGTCTAGATATCATGTATAGACGGTGTGGAAGTTTTTTTTTTTTTGTTTTTTTTTCCTCTCTTTTATATTGATACTGTACATGTAAGATATGGATGTTAGATTTGGTCGAGATTAATTAACTTCCGACAAATCGTGCATTTATATCGATCGCGACAGAAAATTACCAAATTTTCATTCTTATAGCCGCATAATCAATGTAACGCGTTGTATTTTAATTTGTAAAATAATTGCTTCCGATCTATCTTCTGCCTTGGACCAACGATTTGACTTTGAAAATAGAAAATTATTTTGAATTATATGACTATGTTCATATTATATTCCATATAATGGTAAGGTCATATATTTATGCACTATGTGAATCGAATTATGCGCGTTTCCTTTGCGAGCCTTGAAAGTTCCCACACGTAGATCGGATCGATCGTTTTAACGATTTTTAAAAACTTTTTTTTGACAATTTTAAACTTTGGAACCACTGTATTATTGTCTATCTACAAGTAAACACATATTTCCAACGGAATTGATTTATTTAAGGATTGAAATTCGATAGCAGTGCAATGAAAAACGGAGTGAACGACAATCAAAATAGAATAGAATTATCAATTTTTATATCCCCTCGCTGCAGAGTAACGAATAAGAGATTTCGAAATGAATTTATTTCAAAGGGCAGTTCTGCAAAAACTTTTAATTTTGAACGAAATCCAAGCAACTTCCATTTTACAATTCCTCCCTGGTTTTACAGAACTTCGCTCTGTACTCGGGCCCGTAGCATTCGTCAAATTGAATGTTACCTGTTCTATAATTTCCCGTTAATTATATCCGTTGAATAAAAAAAAAACTTCGTTGCTAACATCGGCTGTCCAGAAAACATTATGAGAAGCTATATATATATATAGATATATATATAAGTTTTCGTCCTCCCCCCCCGCTCCCTCTCGCCAATACACGAAAAAAAAAGTATTCCAAATTTCGACCCGGCTTAGAATTTACAGTTTGTTACACCTCTAAAACATCACGAGGTCAAAATTTCTAGAAAAAAAAAACAAACAAAAATTTTCAGCCAAGGATCCGTCTATTAAAATAGACGGCTGATCAATTGACTTCCGCGTGAACGAGCGCGAGAATTTCCATGGGAACGAATCTGCCTATACTCGAAAAAAAAGGATAAGATATAGTTATAGGTTACGCTTAGCGTAAAAATCCAATTGGTCGCTCGATTCGACCTGACAAACCCCTGGCATCGTCTCTCGATCGTCGTCGGGCCTTTACCAGCTGAAAATGTAGAAGCGAACTTTTGCAGCGGGATGAAACAACAAGGCCGTCGCGAGCAACGCGTTTTCTTCCCAACGAATCCTCCGCGAATGGAGTTAAAAATATTGCAACGGAGCAGGATCGATTGTAAGACCGGCCGGGTCGGGACGAGGCGATAGAGTCGGATGAGGGGAGAGGATTCGTCTTGCCAGCCAATTTGGAAACTATCGTGGCGCATTCAATAGCTGCGAACGGATCGAGGATTATTGAAGATCCGTGTGTGAATATAACGGGAGGTCTGAGAAAATTAATCGTTACATAGAAAGATATGTCACTTTCTAATGACTGGCATATATATACATATACACATAGTCGCTGCGATATTTCTGGCATTATTAACCCTCTCCTTCTCTCTCTCTCTCTCTCTCTCTCTGTCTTTCTACGCATCTATCTCTTTCTTGTAGATCTTTCTTTTCAATTTTCGACCTAGTATTCGCGAATTTTCTTTTCCGAGCTTTATTGTCTTCCGAGCTTTAATGATTAGACTAATTTAGGTCTATCAATGATATATATATATATATATATATATATATATATATATATATTCTTGATATAATTATATATAAAGGATGAAAAGGAATAACGACACAATGAACACTGACAAGCAAATTTTGTCCCTTTGACTTTAAGGGCATCAGTTTCGGGCAGAAAGCTCGGCATAATAAAAAATTTTCTAACGCATCGCCGTGCAAGCTTTCATTAAAGCCCGCGCAGTGTTTCGTTTGATTTTCCGCGGCTTCTCCGCGTCTAAGTATAATGGCTCATGCTGAAAAAAAATTACTATATATATATATATATATATATATATATATATATATATTCAAGAAACGGGGCCTTGAATAACGAAGGGACTCAAAAGACCTGAGAGGGGAAAAAAAGCATAAGAAAGAGAGAATGAAAGAAAGAAAGAGAGGAAGGGTACAAGTGTACAGGGAACAAGAGAAGAAGGGCGGTGGCGGTGGCGGCTTCCTTTATTCTCAGCCGCTCGCGCGCGCTCCAAGAGTCATTTAAATTTCTTCAGTTCTCCGACGGGCTCGCGATGTCGAAAAAATCTGTTCGCCTCAAAGACCGTGTATGCCTGTGTGCACACACACAGGCACACGCGCGCGCACACACACACACACACACACATAGTATGAGAACACACATACATACATAGAATGAGATGGAGAGAGGGCGAAGGGCGTAAGCGAGGAGTGAAAAAAGGCCTACCATCCACCCCGTGAGCGCGCGAGCCCGCTCCTCGCTCTAATTACTCACGCGTTCCGGGCGTGCGAGCGCGCAAAAGAGACGCGCGCGCGCGCGCGCATCAGCGTCGAGGTATTTCCACCATTTCTCTTGCTCTTTATATATATCTCTCTCTATCTCACCCTCTTACTCTCTCTCTCTCTCTCTCTCTCGCACTCTCACTCTCACTCACTGCGTTTTTATCTCCTCCGCTTCTCTCTTTCTCTATAATATAGATGCATCAGCGCGCCCCGCCCCCTTCAGATTTATGAGACTACTCCGCGGAGAGATAGAGAAAGACAGCGGGTGAGCGGGAGGGGACGGGGGAAGTAGTCGCGCAATAGTCGCGATTTATAATACGTCATGCGTATAAGGAGGTAGAAAATACGTTGCTCGTACTTGCGTCGAGCGCGAGCGCTTGCGAGCTCGATGATAAATCGTCATTCCGTGGATGGGGAGCTTTTTTGTCCGCGTCCCTGCTAATCGACGCCTTGTAACAGGCCGCGCGCGATGCTTCTTTTTTCATCTTCTCGCTAATATTATTAGCTGTACTGAATATACATATACGAGTGCGGTACGTGAAACTCCCCCCCCCCCCGAACAATTCCGGCCAATTAAATTTGGCCCCGGAGCGCTGCGAGCCGGAAGCAAAGGACCCTGTGCCACGAACGTTTCTGCAACGGCTCTCGTGGACCTTGGCTCGGACTACGCGTCGGCATCTTTCGGCATCCACGACGTCGGGACAACGGGAGGTTCGACTCGCAGGTTCGAGACGGAACGTTGAACTTTTTCCAATGACCCCGCGCCATTACGGGACAAAGAGAGAGAGAGAGAGAGCGGGAGCGCGGCGTCGAAGGGGCGGGGGCGGGGGGATTTGTTTTTGCAGGATAAATAAGCGTAGAGCGCCGAAAGATTAGGAGGGGATCGGGAGAGGATACGTGGAGGGAACGACAACCTCCCATTGGAATTCTATGGATTTTCCTGTGGTTAGAAATTCGGCTGGACGATTATAATCCGAAAGGACGAAGAAAGCCCCGCCACGCCTCCACGGCTACTTCAAACCGACATAACGCTTTTCAAGCATATATATATATGTGTGTGTGTGTGTGTGTGTGTGTGTGTGTGTGTGTGTGTAGAGAGAGGAAGATCTTTGACCTTACATACCGATGCAGGTCGTCTCGGGCGTCGGACAAAAATTCGTGATGGTTTGAAAAGAGCGCGCGACGATGCGTAAAGTAAATGCCCCGGGGAGAAAGTTAGGATCGAAATCAATTTATGACTTTGGTATTAGATTGCAGTAGCGCGCGATGTCACTTGTATAAACGGATAAAAGAGCCGTCCGTAAGCCCGTAAATTTTAAGTAAGGTATACGTCTATAGTTATCTATAATCCCATCGTCCGAGGTATCAACCGAGTGCTAACCCCGTGCTCGGGAACTTTTCGTCTTTTAAAAGAAAGGTTTCGCTTCTAAATCAAAGGGATTTGAAATCCTTAATAAATTACGACGGCCCGCGAAGCTAGAGCGAGGCCTATTTCATGCGGTCGACAAACAAACAGATTCCGATCCCCTGACGCATACAAGTGCACAATGGTAAGGATGCAAGTGCGCAGCCTCCGACCGGCTTCCAATCGCATTGAAATTCGCGCGATAACCGCGTCAACTCGTGGCTTTTTTCACGTATAAAATTTATGGGTCCTCGTTGCTTTGGAAAAAAGAGAAAAAAAATACGGACCGCGACCTCCCTTCGGCATTCTTATCCATCGCGCGATGCGCGGGACGTATTTATATCTGCTATTTTTCTAAAATAAAATTTATTGAATTTTTCACGCATTTACATACTTTCTTATAAATTTTATGGTATCGCCGAGGTAATTAATTTTTTGCCCGCGTGAATTATGCCCCCGTTGTATTGTGACAGTTCGGCGATTTTTGC
>JACCIC010000012.1:2532500-2545000 GCA_018907035.1 Sycobia sp. Sy_11 | reverse complement strand
TATATGCAAAATACTGGGGAACCCATCTTTAGATGCAGTAATAGTGCATACCTCATACATAGACGTAATGGTAATTGAACGCAAACAAAAAAATAAATAAATAAATATATATATATATATATATATATATATATATATATAAAGCATAAATTTAAACTCTACAGGAGCCTATATTTGACGAAAGCAAATGCAACATCGATCAGTATACAAACAGATGCTTGGAGTGCATGGGCTTTTTAATACAGATCAGTGTCTCATTTGTTCTCGCCTAATAAATCTCGGCTCTTGCTGAGTTGGAGTATCTTTGCTAATATGTGTGTGTGTGTGTATGTGTGTGTGTGTGCGTGTGTGTGTATACACATTTTGTTACGCGTAATTACCATAAAATTAATAAATCCCATCTATAAATCACCCCATACAATCGGTTATAATTCATTTTTAGGAATAATTATATAATCCGTGAGCTATTATTCAGCCGTTTCATGCAGTTTATATACTTTCCAAATTGCCTATGGGCTCTTCCAATTGGAAATTACCGGCGAAACTGAAACGTACTATATACCAGAACCAATGAATTCTGAAATTGCAAATTACAAAAAGCTAAATATCATCAGCGCTATAATAAACGAGAGAGTATAAGAGAATCGGATGTAAAAAAAATAACCTTAACATATTGAAAAATATTTTTTTTTGTTCTTTAAAACAATTTCAATGTAATTATGTTATTAATTGAAGTTAATTAATTGAATAATTAGATGAATAATGTACACTTTCTTCTATATATATATATATATATATATATATATATATATATATATATATATATATATATGAGTAAACATAAATTAATGAATCATTTTCCAGATAATGTAGAATTTTATTTTGTGCACTATTAATACTATAGAAAGGGACTTCCTTTCCGCATGAACTTATCGAACAACTGTTCTCACGGGCGGAATAGAACCGCGGGATGCAGGAATCTCTCCACGGTTTCGACGATAATGGGCCTGTACAGACGTCCCAAATATTCGTGGTAAACAAGACTGCTCCTATTATACGCCCAGTCGCTGAGCTGTATTGATGATGCTTTATAGAGGGCGGCTCACACGCGGCACGTGTGTGTGTGTGTGTGCGCGCGCGCATGTGCATGCGCGTGTCCAACAGTTTTATGTATCCTTTTAAAAAAAAAAAAAACAATAAAAAAACTCTACGTAATCAGCTATTGAGGATTTATAATCGTCTTAATCGATTCATGGTTGAAGATTCCAAATGTTTCATTGAATTGTAAAATCTACTTTGTACGTTGTATCTTCGACATGTAGAAAATAAATATGTCTCTAAGTAAACATTTATTTATTTATTTCTCTAATTCTCTAATCTACGCGACTTCTCAAAAATTGCACTTGTTTCTGACGGATCTATGAAAGATAAAAAAAAAATCAATATTAATTCCTGTAGCTCTCGCTTTAACCGCCGATTGTGCTCTAAAGATCTTTCATTCCATCCACATCGGTTACATCGTTGCGACTTTCGACGGCACTACAGCTTAATAGTGGATTACGAATCCAGCACGATTATTGCACTACGTTTATATCAATTCGCTATTTTATTATATTTAAAAATTAACAAACCGACTAGATTATTTGCCAAATTATAAGCCGGTGTATAGAGCTGGTTTATGGAGCTTCGAGAAACAACTACGAACATAGATACCATATTTATGCATTTGCGAAGTGATAATTCCATACTCGTTAATTTACCTACCTATTGCCTAGATTCATTGCGCATTAAGTTCCGCTTCAAGGGGTATATCAGTTGCACAGAGTTTTCTGTTCAGTTCAAAAATCATTCGACCTTTACCCATTACCACGTATGACGCATCTTTCCAAAACAGCCTTTTATATACGCTTTTAGATACGCTGGATCTTAATCTAAATGGTTTTTTAAATATCTTAAATACTTTTTTTGATTTGCACAGCTTTACATTCGCTGAGAAATTGTTTTGACAGGTTTTAGATTCGATGAGAAGTCGAATTGAACATCGATTCGATCGCGATATTTCAAAGAGTTCATCAGTTCCTCCGCTGCTAGATCGTCGGGCACTGTTATCTAAACGCATCAAACGTTATTATACGTATATACGTCGAATAAATGCTTTAAAAAAAAAAAAAAAAACAACCTCAATTTTTATTTACTATACACTATCAAACAAATTGATCGAGTTTATTGGGATTTTTTTCTCTCCCGGCCACTGGAGTAGCGCGCCCGCGCGCTGCCCCTTGGAGTAAAATGCCGTGAAAAGCGGAAACAAAAAGTTTTTATTGAAAATCCATTATTCAAGACGGAAAAGCTTTCAAACTTTTGCTGGATTGAGAATTTGATTAAATTTAGAGGAGCGGCATCGCGCATATAGAGACCATTCCATATCGACGAGAGCTTCTTAAAAAAAAACGTTTGGGGGCAGGGGAGGAGGGGGGGGCAAAAAAAGAAAAGCTGATTCATCCAATAAATGGCTTTTGCCCCGCACAGATTTGAGCAAATTGCACGTAGAAAGGACGAATTTAAAACATATTCCCGATAAATTACCATTCCCGAAGAACGAGAAAATTTCCTCAGCTGGGAATAAAGTTCCTTGCTCGAATACTATAAGGCGAACGGGTTTGAGGGGGCCCTTTTCGTCTTTATTACACGAGTCGTTGAAAATGTCTTATTTTACTACGTGTAAGCTTAACGGTTTGAAGCGACCGCGAAACGTATGCGTTAAATTGAATACGCAATAGTCCGTGAAGGAGTAAACTTATTTAAATTATGCTGCTCGAACATAGAAAGTCCACAGAAAATTAGTTGGCTTTCAAGATTCCGTGTACTCTGTAGTAGATAAAAAAGCATCTGTAATTCTAATTTCAGAGCTTCAACTTCAATGAAGCATCAGGTAAACGTATTATACAATAATTAATTTAGCAAATTATTATGAAATCCGATTTGCGTTGTCAAACTGACAAGTTTCTTCACGATGCAAAAACCGTTATTTTTTTAATATCTTATTATTAAATATCGACATTTTCTGATTAAGTAGCGGTTCTCATTCCTGATCATTAAAATTAAAATGCTTTAACTCAATTTGGAAACGTGCAATATTCTAATTATGTTGAGGATTGATCAATTCAATCTTTTCATTTATTCTAGAGAAGAATTGTTAACTATTTCGGATGCCAGCTTTGCGTACCAGTTCCAGCTTCAGTTACAAGGCAATTAAGCGCCAATTTAACTTTTGGACATAGAAATCCGATTTTGCATTATGAAAAGGGAAAAATCCATTAAAAGATCTTAAAACACAATCGGGCGGTAAAGCGAAAGCAAAGAACGGCTGTATATTGTGTATGAATGCAAAGCATACAGAGTGACATTCGAACACTATAATATGTTGGGTCGATGTAGGCTATTTGATGACCAAACGGAGAGCTTAAACGAATCGATCCGCGCGATTCATCTGACCATGCACGGAGCTTCCAGCATTCGTCACCAAATCTAGGAATTTCATCGAATAGAATTATTTTGATCCTCAAGTAACATTGAAAAATGAGTTCAATGATGGATTGCAACAGAGCAGACAATTTTCCTCCCTGTGAATCACATCTACAAGGCTACATTGTATTGATGGACAAGACTCTTATCAGCTGTTTATGAAGAGACAACAGTTTGACGTGTCCATTTTTCGATTCCGGCAATTACAAGATTAATTCCGCAAATGGGTGCGTTTAAACTATCTAGCTACCTTTAAAATGACCAGTAATCTAACATAACATAGAACTTTTGTGAAGATAGAATTTCATTTTCGTTTCGTTTCCATAATAAAAAATAGGGTATTTTATTTATTAAAATTAAAGTGATCTTCAGACGACATTGTAGGCGATGGTCGAGTTGTCCCTTAAAACATATTTTATCAAATTTCTCCCCTATCCGGATTAATTTAATGGCCAGATTAAAAACGACCTACCTTGTACATAAAAATTTTACTTTTAAAAATAAAACTCGAAAATCTATGTATTTATACATGTATAAATATGTTTCTGGTACGTGGAATATCTATTTGAAGCTCTCCTTCAAACGGCTTCGGTTAATAAACATTGTAGCATCAATTATTTTTATAGCATTTGCAGTTTAATGCGCGTGTAATACGTAATTATTAAAAATAGAACGTAAGAAACAATTTAGCAGGCGCCGTATCTTCTTAATTAAAAAAAAAAAAAAAATATTTTTTCCGCCAAGTACGCATTGTTGTCGAGAAAATCCTGGAAAAGTCAGTAAAATTCTTTTCCTCCAGCAACAAGTTAATATTAAAAGCCTTCTTTATTTCAATGTTGTATCCACGGATACGTGGCAGATCTATGCGAGAATTTCTAAGTAAGAACACATTAACGGGTATTACGTACTTTGCGTATTATGCAAATACGAGTGTATTTCCAGCTTTTGTTTCCTCTCTTTTTGGCTTGAAAACAAAATAAGCAAAAAGAAAATGCTAAATTATCGAATATTATTAAAATTATACTAACGGTGACGCGTGATCTGTAAATGGATCATAGATAAAACTAGTATAAAATATTTTACAACGCTGTATAAAAATTTTCGAATATTATCAATATTAAGCCCACGGGAGAAACTACAGGGCGCGACATTCTCTTTTAAGAACGTCCTCTTTGAATATCTTATGACGACTTGTTTAATGTATTTTTTTTTTTTTTTTTTTTTTTTTTTTAACGAACCATTAGTTCTCTAGGCGATTCTTGAAAACGAATCGCCTCGCATTCTTTTTTAAATACTCGCCGAGAAGCATTTGCTCTCACTCGCCTCAAGTCGCAACGAGTTTGTTTTCTTTTTGCTTAGCCGCGATATATATATATATATATAAGCCTCGCAACGTAAACATACGAACGATCCAGTGCCGCGCGTTAAGACGATGATTTAAACGAATCGCCGACAGCCGAGAGATCGTTCGCCAAGGCGTAAAATTCCTCTCCTTCGCTGGAAGCAAAGTAGTTCAAGGCGCGGCGGCGGTCTGGGCAGCGATCGTAAAAAAAAAAGAAAGAAAAAAAAAACAGAAAAAAACTGCTCTCCGAACTATTCCGCGGTGGCACGTAATGATAACAATACGATACGCGCGGGACGCGCGGAGGAGCATCGTACAGCGTCCCCTCGGCGTGTTTCCGTCACATTGTACACGACTGCGTTTTCTGCGCAAACCTGAGCTGTTCCAGCGAGCCTGTATTATCGAGGACCACTTCTGTGACAGGCGAAACGCGGAACAATGGGTTAGGATGATCGAGTATAACACACCTTCCTATCCGTGCAGAGAGTGTAAGAAAAGTAACGAGCGTACATACAATATTGAATAACACGTCAGTACTGTATATTATCGAAACGAGCGGCTCGTACGTAAGGGGAAATTTCTCGTCCAAGCAATTGGATATCTAATCAACCTCGATCTTTAAAATTCTGTCAGGATTTGGTGTTTCGGTAGTTTATCACTCGTTGGACACGTTTGTCTTCCAACAGCGTGATGATCTTAGCTTATATTCGGTTTTATACAAATAAACGTTGAAATGGTACTGGATCAATGGCAAGATTGATCCTTCTTAACTTAGGAGTTCTAAAAAATCGTAAATGTAATAATATGATGCATTAACTGAATGTTCCGAAATTTTCAAGTCCAGGGTGATAAATGGGGATTCTTATTTAAGAAATACGGTTGATTTTCGTGTCGATCTTAAGGTCTTACCGATATTAATCAATTTTTTATATAATCGTAAAATATGCATAATAGAAAGCACTGTTTATTCAGTAATACACCTTTAACATTGACCATCGCAAATCTCATGTATAATTTCTCCTTATAATTGACTGAACTTCCTCTATGAACTACATGCTAAGTGCGACAATTATTTTTCTCTTTCTTTGCGCCTAGCAATGGCTTTCTCAGCCGCGTATTACGCTTGAAACCGCTGCCGGTCCCGCTTGCGATAAGCAGCCAAATTTAAGCGACGTGGATTTCTTCAAAAAAAAAAAAAAATAAATAAATAAATAAATCACGACGCGCGGATTTTGAGTGCCCGCGGCGGGAATCGAGAGAAATTTCGTACGTCAGGCACGTAAAACGAGCTCGGAATAATTTCCATCGCGGATGATCAGAGCGCAATCTCCGAAGTAATTCGCCGTCTTGGCGCGTGACTCGATCCGCGGAAAGTGAAAACAATGATATAATAAGAAAATAAGAACGTTAGAGAAGTATAATGAGCTCGATTGTCCGTAAGTTATTTTAAAAATTAATTTCTATAATGAAAGTTGAGCGAGTCTATTATAACGACTATCACGGAATTTCCACAAGAAGAAAATTGCACATAAATATATATATATATATATATATATATATATATATATATATATAACTTTTGATAAGCAAGCTTGGCAAAATATCCTGGATCAAAGAATCTATAACAATATTCGTGATTGCGACGAATTTTTCTTACACGGGACGTGTGAGAATATCAAGTTTATTTGACCATATTCTAAAAATAGCCAAACGGAATCGTCGCTAAAAAATCGAGATTACGAAGGTACTAAACAATTTTGGGGAACGATCAATAATAATTTGATAAACTCAATTTTGAAAGTTGCTGGAAATTCTGGTACTGTGATTGATAAAAAATTGGTTTCGAAGCCTTATCTCTATTCGACTACGTTTTAATTCGATAAATAAATCTACCTTTATAAAAAGACATTTGTACAAACTAGTATTGTATATATAAATATTGCTAATATAGTATAAATCGAATTGTTTGATTATTCAATTTTTGCATCTATTTTTATTTGCGCGAATAACACATTGCCAATTGTATCCTTGCTGTTTTTCGATTAAAACGTCTGCTCTTGCGATCGAATTTCATAACAAGCAATGGCCGCATTTAAAAATAAATTTTAAAAGCATTATATAGCTTTACGTGAAATTTTAGCCACCTCTCGTGGACGAAGATGTGGAATTTTTGTTTTTCTTTTATTTTTTTATTTATTTATTTTTTTTTTTAACGAACGATCAACAATGCTACTTCATACCGTTTACCCGTCGTACGTCAATTCGCTTCCCAGCGATAAAAATTTCCCGGATTTATTCGAGATACAAATTTTTGATTTTATACGCCTTAAATAACGCGTATGAATGGCATTTGCTTCACGAGCGCAATAATAGGCTTATAGAATAATGGCTATTATGTCTATGCAACTTTCAAATGATAATTACACGTGTCACTTTGCGAATTGATTGCGTATAATGACATCCTTTGTAAGAGCGATACATCGTGAAATTGCTGGAAGCCGCAGTTGTGCTCCGAGACTCATTTATCCAATTATCATGCATATGAGAATCTTAACCGATGTCAAATGAGAGGACAATAAGTTTGCATTGTTAAAAAGTAAATTACTTCACGGATACGCATACAATATTTGCCATTCTTTCGTTCAAAACCAGTGCTTTATGACGTAAATAAGAATAATAAAAAATAAAAAAAAGGCGCAATTGCCTCGAACACGCCCGTTGAATCCTTAAAGTAAAATACATATATTCGTAAGATTGGGAAATTTTTTCTCCCCCCCTCCCCCGTTTGAATATTAATTCGCGCCAATCAGCGTGCGCGGTAACGGACGAAATAAATCTTTGCCAAGGGTACGACGCGTAAAAGGAAAAACTACCGCGCGCAATAAAAGTAAGAACAGGCGGGGAAATATACGACAGCGGCTAAAACTTAGAAAATGCGCGCCACGCTTTATTGTCCCAACATTCTCGGTTTATATTCCTCTTATTTGTAAAATGTCTTCTCCGTTGTCTTTTATTCCCCCCCCCTCTCTCTCTCTCTCCTCTCTCCTTCTCTCTCTCTCTCGCTAATGCGCAACGAATTTCTATATATGCTGCTGATGCATTTCATTGAAAAGAGATTGTTAGGCTATAGCCAATATTGATACTAAAATTGATTTTTATACTGCCGAGTCTTTTGAACTTTACGATTTGACGACGCCTCTTCTACCTTTTACGCCAAGGAGAGAGTCTTTTCGTCAGATCAATTTGTTCATTCGACTGCGTATTTGCGCGTGTAATGAAACCGAGCGAAACCTCGATTAGATTGACAATATGGTAATAATGACATTTAGAATTTTGTCATACTTTATCATGTAAAGTGCTGTGTGAAATTTTGTAAAACATTTTGATTTGGCGTATTAAATGACCGCGGTGTCGTTCGTGATATCTTTATTTTACACTAGAGTTAATAAACTATCATTAACTTTAATTAAATTGTCGTTAAACTTCTAGAGCTAATAAATTATCGAATATTTCAGATGGTCGATTACGAATTGTTTCTTTTAAGTAATCGTAAAAGTGTATACGCGCAGAAGTACGTTTTATATGTGATTTGTAACATTCAAATAACTTTAAAATTTTCTAATTTATTATAGGTTTCAATTAATATTGCGTAAGAACGAACAAAATCTATACAACGTTCGGTGAAAAACATCTTATTGAGACCAATATTCTACTCTCACAGATCTTGGTTTTCGTTGGATTGTTAATATTTTCATTACTGTCTTGTCTTGATATTGGTCTTGAATTCGGATACGAGACCTAAAAGTATGGAAACTGGCCTTGGATATTAGCGAAACTCTATTCGAAGCTTTTACGAATTGTCGATATTGCCATTTTTTTTTTTTTTTTTTTTTGATGATTTGATTTGATTTTATTTCTTTCGAACCTTTGAGTTTCAGAAATACAATAATCAGGCCTCTCTTTCTCTCCTTCTCTGTCTGTCTGTATCGATCTGAAAAAGGTCCCAGACCTGTCGTAAATCGATATATCTCGCGAATATACGAATGAGAGAAATAAGAAAACAGATCATCGGAGCCGTCTCGATCCTCTCTCCTTGCTCTCCTCCCATACATAAGCGCGGCGTCGAGTTACCACCGCGGGATTCGCGCGCGGTTCGTCCCCACGGTGGGAAAAACTCGCACGATGCGCAGCGAGATGAGGGGCGTCTATCTCATTCGATTATATATATATATATATATATATATATATATATATATATATATATATATATATATATATATATACACATGTATTTTCGCTCGCAAACGCAAAAGAATGGCGTGACTGTCGATATTTCGCCCGGATGTCGGAGGGATTGATTTGTCAGCTGACTGCAGTAATTCGCGCCACGCGATCGCAGCACGCGCCTATAAATTCGTCGACAATTTATCCGATTGTTGAATATATATATATATATATATATATATATATATATATATATATATAGTATTGTCCGCGATAGTGTTGCTTATTTCACGTCGAATTTTTATTTATATACCTAGATACCTACGAGGTGGAAAATAATTCTTCTAGGAACTTCTTTTTGTTGAGGATTCAACTATATCTGTAGACGCAATCTAATTTCCCAGATAGAATGCGCTTTTGAAAGAGGGAGACAGAGAGAGAGAGAGAGAGAGAGAGAGAGAGAGAGAGAGAGAGAGAGAGAGAGAGAGAGAGAGAAAGAGTGTGTGTGTGAGTTAACGACGGGGGGTGCTTCACACTTGCTGAAATGTCGAGAAATATTACAGCGCAGGAAAAGCTGAGTTAAATTCGAAAATCATGTTGATTAATGGTCAATAGCGATGCGTATACATGAATGAATGAATGCATCGTAGAATGACGCCTAGTCGTTGCGCTTTTAAAGTGAAATAATATCTCGCTTTCAAATATATACATTTTTTATATCTATCTATATATATGTGTGTGTGTGCGTGTGTGTGTGCGTGTGCGCGTGTGTGTGTGCGTGCGTGTGTGCATGTTTGTATGTGTATAATTTTTTCGTATACCATCGTGCACGGATAGAAAATGCACGCGGTCCATGCGAACGTCATTAAATCCGCGTTAAGCGTTTTTAAAAATTAATCAGGCCCGCGGCGCGCGGCGCGTTAACGAAAAAAAAAGATGGAAGATTATAGGTGGGCGTATATAAAAAATAAACCCGCGAGGATCTAAAAGTAAAAAAGCGAAGCGTCAGCTCGCCCTTCGTCCCGCGGGGACAATAGCCCGGTAACGCCCTCGCGCCCGCCCGCCCTTCCGCACGTTCAGCCGCCCTATCGCGCGCGTAATCAGATTTACACAATCAGCGAGATCGCTGCGGGGGTTATATCGCCGAGCGGGGTGCATCGGAGCGCCACGAATGCGCGCGCGATTTTTCACGTGTATATATATATATATATATATATATATATATATATATATATATATATATAATACGTAAGTCCCCTCGGGCTCTTTTTTTACACCTCCCCTTCTAGCTAGATTCGCTATATATATATATACTATATATATATATATATATATATACGCAGTATTTGCCTGCGGCTCAACTGTGTACGCGCGCACGTGTGTCGTGGCGGGGGTGGCTGGTATAGGTGAGGATTTTTTGGAAAAGCGGAAAATGCGACTGATGCGAGCAGCTCTGCAACGTCGCGCGGATGGATATCGAGAATTAGGGGGAGAATTGAAATTCTAGATACGCCGGCAGCGACATTGAAGACGTTTTAACGCTTGATACGTATTGGTATACATATATATATATATATATATATATATATATATATATATATATATATATATATATCTACATATAGTTATCGCCGTTTTTCGCTGCGAATCTCGAATAATGGTTGCTGAGATTAACGACAGATTTTTTTTTTTTGTATATAGGAATTACGAAAACGTCATGATTAAAGAATATATGTATATATAAAATTTTAGTTTTTAAATCGAGTATTCTTGATATAAGTATCTGTTGTACTTTAGATTTGAGTTTTCTCTGTTGTAAGGACTGAGTTTCAAACATTTTCAACAATTATTAAAAATGTAGTATTATTTATGTTTTTTTTTTTTTTTTTTTTTTTTTTTTGAATTGATATAATTCGATGCATTTTTCATATATAGAAAGGAAAATATTTTTAATCGGCTCCGTAATGTTGCTGATATTTTGGGTTCTGCAAGCTAACGAGCTTACATTCTAAATTTACCCGAAAAATAGGTCTGAATTCTTCAGAAGCTTTTCTATACTCGGAGGAAAATAACTTTCTTCAAGATAAAATTAATGCACTTATAAATTTGCTATATAAAAATAAGACTAATAACAAATCACAAAGATACGATGCCGTTCATCTATTACGAGATACAAATGATAATCTTAGAAAAAACATCAAAAAAGTATTGGTGAAATAGTTAGATCAATTGATATTGAGTACTGCATACATAATTTTATAAATTTTTGAATTTCATAATTAATATTACCCTGCGTGTGTTACCTATATTCCTTCAGATTCTTTCATGGAACCCAGGATCTCCCACGCAAATACAATTGAACTCATTTTATCGCCTTATTAAGTTCTGTCGAAATTTTTAAGAAACGTAGATAAACTTTACAATATTGTGTCAAAGGACCTCTACAAGCTTTACTATACATATAAATATATAAATTATACTTAATATTAATATCAAGATGTCAAATATATTATGTGATTCAAATGATGATTTTCATTTAAACCTCGCAATTGCGGCGTGAAAAACAAAAATCGATAAAACTCGGCTGAAACTGTGCGGACGTCGATGAATTTATTGTTCGTCAATCGGGTGACTCATTGGGAAGATTAATTAAAAATAAAAGAATTACAGTTAACTTTATTCCCAACTGCTCATCGACCTCGTATTCCTTTAATTAACAGGTTTATCGAGCGCTCGCCATAAATCGGTAATGTTTCCTTTCGTCCACATTGCGATCGATAAATTCCCCGGGCTTGTTTAACCTGGAAGCTGAAAATAAATCATAAAGAGCTGCTTCTACTTACGAGGGATAAAGCTTTATACGTTAATGCGCTTTGTACTTAATCAAAGCCACGTCGGGCGCATAAATACGAAGAAAAAAACAATAAAAATTTTGTTCATTCTTTAGGATCGTGATAATTCATTGCTTAGGCGTAATTTATTGGCGTTATTCGTTTAAGGAATGACCTCGGTGCATTGGGCAAGTTTCATATACGTGCGAAATCGACGTGACGCATATCACTCGCAATCTTTTCTAACTTTGGATTATAACATTAAAAATTCAACTTTCGCCGATTCCACGCGTAGGCGTAGTAGTTGGATCTAACACCAGTCGACTTATGTAGAGAATTTGTATTTATTTTAAATTGCCGTTCTGTCGGTGCTGGGTTCTAATGTTTTCGGCTATACGACTGTTTTTGGCAATTGGGGAGGGTTATGAAGGATAAGTGCTTGTAATGTTAACGGATAAGTGTTGGTAATAATAACGGTTGGTTTGAAAAACCGTTTGGTGATCGTAATTTTTAATGAAAAATTTACCTCTCCTAATTATTTAATGTCGTATATATCACGTCGTAATGTTAGAAAATTA
>JACCIC010000012.1:2522500-2527500 GCA_018907035.1 Sycobia sp. Sy_11 | reverse complement strand
TCTCAAGAACGTCTGATTTTTAACGCTGATATCGTCGGTGAAAAATACTTCAATGTACTCCCGTGAAAATTTTTATTAAAGTAACAAAAACGTTTGAAACATGTACGAATAGACAGCATGCTAGCTCTGCAGATACGAATAAAGGAATATCCGCTTATTTATGATTCTTTCGCGTGGCATACATATATATTTGCTTACTTCATAAGTAAATACATTTTACGTTGGAAACGATTGAAAATATAAGCATAATATTAATATGATAATTTTACTATATGTGTAATATAAATTAAAATAATATGATCTATAAATATACTCGTAATAAGCGAAGAATTATAAATAAAAGAATATGGGATAATTCGCTTATCTAATGAGTCCAAGGAACAAAATAATTGTTCAATATTCCAAAGAAGATCTTACGTCACATTTAATACGGAAATAACATTGCCCTATCATCCCTAGAACGGAAGGGTGTCTCGCGATTCGGAAGCCTACGTTATTAAGTATATTAATCCGTATAAGTAAACGCCTTGTATTGACAATGGAAAACGATCAATTTTATGGATGTTGTGCAAAATATACACATTATCACTTAGCGGTCGCGAAGTTAAAAATGAGCGACAACCTTCGAATTATTAACATATATAAATAAACCATATAGAAAATTTTTTAAACATATCGCTTGCAATGAATGAGCGATTTTTACACATTGTCGTATTATAAAATTTAAAAATTACTTGATTATTTTCGTCCTCCAGTAAGCGTACGATAATTTATTCCTAGTACCGTATTACTATTAATCAGCGCTCCATAGCGGGCAATAAGTATTTTTCTTTTTTTAACTGGCAATCTATAAATATTCCACAGTCCGCTTGATTTCACTTAGCGCCGTTTATTACACGTTCTGGACTTTCGTTCAAATCGAGAGCCATTAGCTTATATGTTTTACACTCAAACGAATATAGGCAACATCATTTATTAACGCGTACGATTCGATGGGGGTTAATTCATAACATTTCCGCGGATTTTAGCCGCGAATGAGACTTCGTGCTTTATACTAGATAATAATATGATTTTTTTTTTTGTCAATACTAACTATAGAAAATAAAAAGAATATAGAATAATCGTACAAATCGGAGAAGAGCGTAGAGCGTGAATTATGAATACGCATTGCGGGGCGTTGAATTATAATTTGCCACCTGAACGCGAAATCTCGCGCGAAATCCAACTAATATTTAGCGTGACGTGGCACACATACAAGCGCGCACATACACACGCACACATGTATGTATATATATATATATATATATATATATATATATATAAATGTTGCACTTTATCGGTTACTAAATTATTCTTCATCAATGAAATATTGAGGGGTTCTTCACCGCGGATAAAATAGGGGAGCGTATACGATTTTGCATGCAAAACTATAGCGCGATAAGTCAATTATATTCTCCCTCCCTCTTCGTCCCCTCATTCACCATCTCTCTCTCTCTCTCTCTCTCTCTCTCTCTCTCTCTCTTTCTCTCTGTCTGTCTGCCTCTTTCTCCTCCACAGTCGCCACTCTACCCAGCCTTCGTCCGCAACCAATTGCCATTCTTTTAATAATTTATAGCCGGCAGAATAGTTATTGTTTTCAATTTCGATCCAGGCCACGCGATTGCGCTTATACGTGTCGCGCATTACGTATGATGTGTGTGTGTGTGTGTGTGTGTGTGTGTGTGTGCGTGTGTGTGTGCGTTGTTCGGTGTGTAATCACATATAACGTAGGAGCGTGCGCCGTTATACAGTCATATATATATATATATATATATATATAATTCATCGAGCCCCGCGGCATAAATCAAATCCGTGTGTATTCTATCTTCTGAATTTTCGGTAGACAGTGCGCGGTGCTTAAAAGTGTCGCTTCGGTCGCTTTTGCGGCCGATAAAAAGTTACATAGAGGCAAAGAGCAACCGAGCATCCATGCGGTGATGATCATGATGATGATTATGGTTTGTTATTACTACTATTATTATGATATGGACCGAAACGAGATTAGCAAGGTACTATTATACGTACTCCTGGCAGGATCGCGTGGCGCGGAGTCCGCGATCTTACGGAGAACCGCAATTTTTTTTCGGAAATTTTTCGGCGAAATTCAGGGCCTCGCTGGCGCTGCTGCCCCCGATACTAAGATTGTATACAGAGGCACGTCTAACTACCTTTCGCGTATAACTATATATATATATATATATATATATATATATATATATATATATATATATATATATATATATTGGCCACAACAAAATTATCCGAAGATAATGGAGCTTTCATGCGAATATAGACCGCTGATCGGTTGCCTCTTCCTTTCTTTCCTCCCTCTCCCTCTCTCTCGTTCTACTCTCCCTCTCTCTCTATATATATATATATATATATATATATATATATATATATATATATACATATATATATACACCTAAATCTCTCCGCAGTATACGGTCGCGTGAAAAGGACTCCGCGGGCGAGCGCGCGCGCGCGCGCACGCCAAAGGAGCGAGCGATTTCAGCCGTCGCAGCCTCCGCCTCCTTCCTCCTCCTACCGCCGCTGCCTTTGTAAATCGGGCCGATATCCGGCACGCGATGCCGCGCCATCGGCATCCCTGAGAAGAAGAAGGAGAAGAGGGCGACTCTCGCCGGCGCCGTCCGCGTTGCGATCCGCGGCCGGGCGGCGCCGGCACATGCATCGCAGGGCCGAGCGCGCGCGCGCGAACAAAGAGTCACGCGAACATTCTTTTCAGCGGGGCAATGCAAGAGGGGCCGAGGTAGCGGGGAAGAAACGCGAGAGTTTGCAGACGTCGCGGCGAGGTTCTCTCGCGCGTCGATTCCGCGGGTACCGCAGCGGCCGCGCGATTCCTTGTCCCTCGATTCAGCTGTATTACGTACGCGTGGATACGTAAGGGTGGAAATGATGCCCGGCTCGCGTGTATTGTACGATCGGCGAGGGCTCCTATTCGCCGAGTGCAGGGGCGTAGCTGTAGCGCCAACGCGACGGGCCCGAGAATTTTAGGCGGTGAACAACGAATACGCCAGCGCATACGATCTTTTATAGTATATACCTGTAATAAATATTCAATATATTAATGCACCTACCCAAGATTCGGACTGTAAGCATAGTTCTTTTAACTGAAATCTTTATATCATAGTAGCGGATAAAAATCTAATTGCCCATTCAAAGTGATATTTTTTACAAATATAAATTTATATAAAATCATAATACTTTTCCGGCATTTTCTGATAAATCAGCCGATCGAGAATGGATAAAGTACTCTAGGCTGGTTTTGCAGCTGTCGTTCACAAAAAGACAAAGCGTGTTTTTGTTTGTACGCGATAACCGAAAAAACTACTGAACCGATTGTTCTGAAATTTGACATATAGATTCTATATTATCTTGGGGAGGACATAGGCTATGTTTTCTATTGATAATCGTTTTACTTTCATCAATAAATTAAGTTAATGGTTTTAACAGTCACTATCACCAGCAGCCATTAAGTGGCGTCTTGAATCATGAACATCAATTCAAAGTAGTCCGTTTAAAGTATTAATACCAGGCCAGCTCAAACGAATTATCATATCCATTTTTAGCATTCGTATCCTTCTTCTACGATATATATGTGTATTAAATACGATTGTACATACTGTATATACAAAAGCGAGGATAGGTAAATATTTTATTACAAAAATGTATATTATTAAATTAATTTGTGTCAATCGTCGTATCATGTCACAGAGTCATTTTACAAATAAATATAATTATATTATAAAGTGATATAGTTAGAATTACAGTCCAACTGTCTATATTTCTAATTAGAATTAATATAGTTAGCGAAGGGAAAAATTCGATTGCTCTAATTACAATTACATTTTGGCCTGATACAATTATACTGTTATTCAGATTAGCCGTATTGAAACTAATATTGTTAGTGAACGAGAATGTGAATTATTGTGACAAGTTATTATAAAACGAACCAATGTAATTTCATTATAAAATATATAATTGTAATGACAATCAAATAACTGTAAATTAATTTATGACTCTGTCTAAATATATATATATATATATATATATATATATAAGTTTTTGCAATACAGGTCAGTACTGATAATATAATTTGTGGAACCTGAAGTTAGTGAAATTGTTACTATAACATCATATCTATCTTCTGCACTATGTTTTTAACAATGACCATTGTTATGTGTGCAAAACTGTCAAAAAAATCTATTAAATTTGATCTGTCTAAATGAACATAAGTTTATATACAAAATATTTTTCTTGCGTTACAAAGTGTCAAACTACGTGCCATTCAATTAGCATCTGCGAGAAGTTTCATTTCGTTGGTGGTGTATAAAGAACGCTACATCTGTACTTTATCATGTGCTCTCGGTAGTATACTTTGAACATATCCCAGATATTAGAACATCCTAAAAGTGATTAGCGTGTTTCAAAAGTGGCGATTTTGTTATCGTAGACAAAGAACGTCCGGTCCAGCCAAAATCGTTTTCGGAAGCAGACTTGACAACTTTATTTGATGAAAATCTGTATTATAAGCAAGACGAATTTCTTGCATCGTCCGGGGTCAATCACAACACACCAAAGTATTTCTGTAATCAAGCGACCAACAGTATTGGGAATCGTCCAAAACATAGAAAATTGGATGTCGCGTGAATTGAGGCCGAGTAGCGTCAAAAATCGTCTTTTCACTTCGAAATTATTGATCATCACGATAAAATCCAGCAGTTTTGGCATAACGATCTTATTGGAGATAACAAGTGGATCTATTGCGATGCAAAACTTGGACCATTATAATCAAAATGAGAAATCCATTTAGGCAAGATAATGTTCCTTTATTTGGCGGGATCAGAAGGGTGACGAAGGAGGAAGAAGGAGCAACAGTTCATGAACCACTCTGCCGAACATTATTAATGTGTTTAAAACGAGCATTGCGAGATAAGCAG